>CAUYQG010042409.1:0-52872 GCA_963574415.1 Tarsius wallacei
TCCTTTAAAGTAGGATCAGGCTGGGCTCGGTGGCTCAGCCTGTAATCTCGCGCTTTGGGAGGCCGAGGTGAGTGAATTGCCTGAGCCCACAGGTTCGAGACCCGCCTGGGCAACTTGGTGAGACCTCATCTCTACAATAAATCAAAAAAATTAGCCAGGCGTGGTAGCGCGCACCTGTAGGTCCAGCTACTTGGAAGGCTGAGGCGGAAGGATCGCCGGAGCCCAGCAGGTCGAGGCTGCGGTGGCTGGAAGGTGGCTGGGAGCGGCCAATGTACTCCAGTCTGGGTGACAGAGTGAGACTCCAACTCAAAAAAAAAACAAAATAAAATAAAGTAGGACCTAATAAATATTGAGATTAATTTATTAATGGTAAACAATGCTAAGGAGAAGCAGCAGAACTTGCAGAAAGACATAGGGGCTATTGAGGAGAAGGTTTTTCCAAAGTTCCCTTCAATTAAAAATTCATACAGCCAGCAAATGTGCCTCTTTAGAATTTTCTCTCGAGTTAGGAAATAAGGAAGACTGGGAAGCAAGGAGGCATATGATTTGAAGTATAGTAGCTAAGAACAGTAGAAATATTTGGTTTAGTAATATTAAAAATCAGATGTTTTACCCAATTTCAATTCACTAAAATTCTAAAAGAGATAAGCAAGCAGCTATATTTATTAATTAATCTAGTACCTAATGTTCATTTTCCTTTTCTCAATGAGAAAATAAAAAGAACATTATAAAATCTTTCTTTTTTTTGAGTTGGGGTCTCACTCCCCCAGGTTGGAGTGTGGTGGCAGAATCATAGCTCACTGCAGCCTTGATCCTTCTACCTCAGCCTCCTGAGTAGCTGGGACTATAGGTATGCACCACCACGCCCATCTAACTTTTTGATTTTTTTGTAGAAATGAAGTCTCACTATGTTGCCTAGGCAGCTCTCAAACTCTTGAGCTCAAGCTATCCTCCTTCCTCGGTCTCCCAAAGTGTTGGGATTACAGGCATGAGCCACTGCATCCAGCCTATTAATCTTCTCAGTAGTAAAATAAATATAGTATCCTTTGAATGTTAAGAAATTACATACAATTTCTCCCTTACTTTACTTCTAACCTGTTTGTATAGAGACCATTTCATCTTTCTGTTGTACCAAAATGTTTCTCCATAACATACAAATCAGCTCTGGAATTTGAAGTTCAATGACTATTTTGACTATAGTTTGTTTTCTAGTAAACTGCCTGAACATTACCTGATTTTTAAGTGCTGTACTCCTGAAAATTTTTCTTGGAATGGGTTGAACTATTTATTCCATGAATCATGTACCAAGATATACAGTAGAGCTGTGCATCTCTATCTGTGTAGTAAGTAAAAGGAGAACACTGTGGTTTCTGAGAATGCAGGACCTGTGCCAAGAAAAAGATCAGCCCTGGTGTTATACAAGAGAACCAGGTACCAGGTCAAAAGATCTAACTGTGAACTGAAAGATGATGGATTAGCTTGATTTCCAATTAGGAAAGCTAAGAGCCCCAATCTTATCTTCTCCTTTCCAGATGGTAAACATCCATGGAAGATTCTATGAATTATACTGAGTTAATAAAACATAATGTAGTAAATAAGCAGATGCTGTAGCCAAGATGTGATGAAAATGGGACTAAGAAAAAAAAAAGAAAGAAATGAAAAGAAAATGGGACTCAGGAGGGAAGTACTGGGAAAGACTAAAGGTTTGAATGGAGGAAAAAATAGCAATGGCCTCTGCCTTTGTAAGCCTGACTTTCCATAATGTCATGGCGTCCACAAAGGCCTTAGGTGGCTACAAGAAGCAAAACATGAAGTTAAAGACATTCTACTATACTGACTTTTTATTATTACATAAGACAACTGGTAATATGCAACATATTTGAAAAAGAATTCTCATAAAATTTGATCTGGTACTGATATAAGGCTAGACACAGATCAATATATTAGAATTGAGAATCCAAAAATAAAGGCACACATTTAGAGTCAATTGATTTTCAACAAGGATAATAAAACAATTAAGTGGGAAAAAAACAGTCTCTTCAACAAATGGTATTAGGAAAACTAGATATCCATATGCAAAAGACCAAAGTATCCTCCTACCAAATATCATATATAAAAATTAACTCAAAATAAAACTAAATGTAAGAGCTAAAAATATAAAATATAAAACTCTTAGAAGAAAATATAGGCATAAATCTTTGTGACTGCATTTGAAAGTGGTTTCTTAGATATAACACCAAAATAAAAAGTAAATTACCTGAATTTCATCAAAATTTAAAACTATATGATTGAAAAGTTATTATCAAAAGAACTGAAAAGGCAAACCACTGAATGGAAAACATCTTTGAAAAGCATTTATTTGATAAGGGACTTACTTCTCGGATACATAAAGAACCTTTAAAATTCAGAAATAAAAAGACAACTGAACTAAAAACTGGGCAAAATATTTGAATAGACATTTCTCCAAAGAAGATATACTGATAGCCAAGAAGCACATGAAAAGGTGATTAACATTATTAATCATTAGGGAAATGCTAATCAAAACCATAATGAGGTACTACTTCATACCACTAGATTGGAATCTATTTTCAATGAAAAAGATACAAAATAACTGTTGCCAAGGACGTAGAGAAATGAGAATTCTCCCCTCATCACAGCCACCTTGTGCTCCTCCTTGAGCATCGCATAGTTCAGGGAAGACCAGTGTTGGCACAAGTGAAGGAGGTTTGGGAAGGGTGGTTCCTGAGACAAGACCAACGGAAGGTCTGGAAGCTGGGATATTGCTCAGTGGGTTTTGCACTTTTTTGATAAATATCTACCTGGGTCAATTTTTGTGTGTAACTCTATTTTAAATTTTAACTGTGTATGTACTTCTACAAAAATACTATGAGTCTTGAATATTATTATACTAAGTTTTGATATCTGGTTGGGCAAGTCCCTCCTTCACTGTATAATAATTTTTTGCTATTTTTATCCATTTTTCTTTTCCAGATTAATTTTGGAGTCAGATGGCTAGTTTCCATAAAAAATTATGTTGAAATGTTTATTTTATTTTATTTTATTCTTGAGTTGGAGTCTCACTCTGTCGCCAAGGCTGGAGTACAGTTGCATACTTACAGCCACTGCAGCCTTGACCTCCTGGGCTCAGGAGATCCTTCTGCCTCAGTCTTCCAAGTAGCTGGGACCACAGATGCACGCCACCATGCCCAGCTAATTTTTTTATTTATTGTAGAGATGAGGTCTCGCCAAGTTTCCCAGGTTGGTCTAAAACCCATGGGCTCAGGCAATCCTCTCACCTCCGCTTCCCAAAGTGTTAGAATTACAGATGTGACCCACCATGCCCAGCCACTCCTTTTCAATATTTATAATTCTTGCTCCTTTCTTAACTTTCTGACTTTCACATTACTTACTTTTCCTAACAGCGAGTAGTAGCAGCAACAGTAAGAATACTTGTATTGGTCTTAAATGTAATGGAAATCCATTGAATGCTTCAGCATTACTATTACTAACTGTGGGATGGGGATTGACAAACTAAGGGCCATTTGGCTGGCAGCCTGTTATTGTACAGTCTGGAAGCTAAGAAGGGCTTTTACCTCTTGAAAGGGTCATAGAGAAACAGCAGCAATGAGGGGGGAGGAGGAGAGGGAGGAGGAGGAGGAGGAGGAGGAGGAGGAAGAGGAGGAGGGGCCAAGGGTGAGAAAAGGAAGAATTATGTGCAGCAGAGACAGTATGTAGACTGCAAAGCCTATGATATTTACTACTTGCCACTTTTAGGAAAAGTCTGACAACTCTGTTGTAGGTTTATCCTCTAACATGCTGGCATCTTTCATCAAATTAAAAAAATTAAACAATTCCTAATTTTCTCATTGTTTTTAAAGTCAAGAATGAGTGCTGAATTTTATCAAATGAGTTGACACCATCTATTAAAATAATCATTATGGTTGTTCTCTTTTAATCTGTAAATGCAGTGAATTATATTCACAGATTTTCTAATGCTGAACCATTCTTTGTTTTCTGTAATAAATTTTATTTGATGACCAAAAAAAGAAAAAGAAATGAGAATCCTCATATAATGCAGGTGGGAATGTAAAACCGTGTAGTCACTTTGGAACACAGACTGGTAGCTCCTCCAAAGGCTAAGCATAGACAGCACTATTCACAATAGCAAAGATATGGAATCAACCTAATTATCCATCAACAAATGATTGGATCAAGAAAATGTGGTGCGTGTGTAAATATACACACATACATAATGGAATAGTATTCAGCCATTAAAAAGAATAAAATTCAACATGGATGAAACTGGAGGCTGCTATATTAAGTAAAACAACTCAGAAAGTCCAATAAGCATGGTCTTACTTATTAGTAGGAGCTACATAATATTTGTACACATGGACTGTAGAATAATAGTCGCTGGGGGCTCAGAAGGATGAGAGGGGTGAGGAATGAGAAATTACTTAATGGGTACAATGTATACTATTCCGGTGACAAATTACACTAAAAGCCCAGACTTTACCATTACACAAAAACTGCACATGTAACCCTTAACTTTACACAAATTTTTTAAAAAAAGGTTAAGCATAGAGTTACATAAAACCTAGAAATTCCACTCATAAATATGCACCCAGCAGAAATGAAAACATATGCAAACACAAAAAATTGTACATGGAAGTTCATAGCAGCATTATTAATAATAGCCAAAAAGAGGAAACAACTCAAAGGTCCAGCAATTGATGAGTGGATAAGTAAAATATCTGAAATATCCATATAATTAAATATTACTCAGCAATATGAAGACATTAAATACTGATACATGCTACAACACAGAAGGATCTTGAAAACATTATGCTAAGTGACAGAAGCCTATCACAAAGACCACATATTGTTATTCAACTGACATGAAATATCCAGAATAGGCAAATTTTTAGGAACAAAGTAAATTGGTTCCCTAGGGGTAAGCGAGGAAGAGGAAACTGGGTAACTGCTAAAGAACATGGGGTTTCTTTTTAGGGTGATGAAAATGTTCTAAAATTTATTGTGGTGATGATTGCATAACTCAATGAATATACTGAAGGCCACTGAATTGCCTACTTTAAGTGATGAATTGCATGGTATGTTAATTATATCTCAATAAAGCTGTTACCAAAAAAATTAATTTGGTACTAGAGGTCTGGGGTCATGTAGTGGTATACTGCTTGGTTTTAAACC
Source organism: Tarsius wallacei (assembly GCA_963574415.1). Taxonomy (NCBI): domain Eukaryota; kingdom Metazoa; phylum Chordata; class Mammalia; order Primates; family Tarsiidae; genus Tarsius; species Tarsius wallacei. Next base: position 5,209 of record CAUYQG010042409.1, read on the forward strand.
ATTGGCCAGGGGTTCAAGACATAAGAGAGTCGACAGTATGCCTTTTTTATAGAAAAATGATTATTAAAAAGCTATCTTTTTATTGTATCAAGTCTATAAAACTAAGAGAAAAATCTGTATTTCACTGATCAGAGCATTAAGACATCTATATTTCACCAAAATTAAGTGATTTTTTTTTTTTAGGTCCCAAAATGGATTAAAAATTACCTTATGTTTTAGCTTATTAAGCTGAATATCTGTTTCAGATTGACTGGTTTTTAAGTCTCCATGGAAACTAAACTCTTCATTTTCATATTCATTTAACTTCTTCTTTGTCATTTTTAAGAGGTTCTTAAATCTGTAGGAATGTATAGAATGAGTAAGTTAAGTAAGTTAAGTATTTAATAGTTTAAACAGATATTGTGTTCTAGCATAAAAAGAAACAAATCTATAAATTACGATCCTCTCTCATTTGTTTCAGTCTAACATAATTTGAAAACATTCTAATGAAATTATAAATTGCCAGGTGTGGTGGCTCAAGCCTGTAATCCCAACACTTTGGGAGGCTGAGGTAAGGATTGCCTGAGCCCAGGGGTTCGAGACCAGGCCGGGCAACTTGGTGAGAACTCATCTCTACAATATATCAAAAAATTAACCAGGCATGGTAGCATGTGTCTGCAGTTCCAACTACTTGGAAGGCTGAGGTAAAAGAATCGCCTGAGCCCAGCAGGTCAATGCTGGGGTGGCTGTGAGCATGCCACTGCACTCCAGCCTGGGTTACAGGGTGAGACTTCGACTCAAAAAAAAAAAAAAAGGAAGTATAACCATAAGTAAATAATATGAATAACATTTTATGACACATATGTAGATAGTTAATATTGTAATCATATATAGAGTTTTTATAAATAAGCTATTCATATCCATTAAGTATGTTAATATAAAACATTAACCTATTACTAAATATTAGCTATAACCTAGAGAATAGTATCCAAGGTGAATAAGAAAAGCATGTTTATATATGAATGTTTGAAAAATAAACAAAAATATATTTTGATACCCACTGTCCACAGTCTATAAGAAGAAAAAAAAGTACACACAAAAATTACCAAGGAGATCATTCAAAGTAGAAAAAGAGACAGGAAAGAAAACATCTTTGCAGTCCGAGTTAAGGGGGAAAAAGTAAGCAGACAGTTTTTTCCAAGAAAGGAAATGAGTAGAGATACCTTTAAAAACTTACAGGATGTTTTAAGAAAAAGAGAGATCTTTGCTAGTACAATGGTGACAGAATGCAAAACCATGTAGAGAAACATAATAAGAGAAAAATATTTATTAGCATCAGAGAAAAAACAAGAAATCAGCAAATAAGCAGAAAAGCAGCCATGTCAGGGGCTTCTAGAACACTGGGAAGCATTCTCTTCTTTCTATCTGGGTGGTAGAAACTTGAGCTCATTTTGCTCTTCTTTAAGACATACATATATTTTTTATATGTATGAGATATATATTTTAAACAAACAGAAGTTTAATAACAAGTATATATGAAAGATACCCATGGAAAATGAGTAAATTTCCCTGATTATTTTATAACTAAAAAAAAAGAGGCAGAAAGAAAATATAAGCTAAATTATGATCATTTTTAGTGCTGTTAAAGAAAGACACAGATAGGTTTCCAGATATTAAAAGATTTGATTGCTGAAGAGAAGGACACTACCAAAATAAGGAAAGATTACCAAAGGGAGCAAAATATCTTCTGAAATAAAAATTCAAAGTAGATGATAAAGAGTGAGCGCAGTTGACATTATATGCAAAGGCACTGTCATTATTGTTTTCAAAATAATTAGAGTAAGTACAGTATTAAAGCATTCAAAAAAAGTTTTAGATTGTACTGAGCTCCTGAAATAAACTTTAAAATGGAGTAATTGCTTTCATTATGAAAATGCAGATATAAAATGAATTTGTATTTAGGTTTTAATAAAGTCAAATTATAGTTAAATAAATTAAAGAATAGCTGAAATGATCTGCAATATTAAAATCTTACCCAGTTATCTCTTTCTCTAATTCATCATTTTTCTTCATTTCTTGATCCAAATTATATTCCAGAGACTGTTTTAATTCAGTAAGTTTCTTTAATTGTTCTTTTTCATCCTCATACTTTGAAAAAAAATTTTTTTAATGAAAATTACTTTTAAAAATCTAGAGATACACTTCTTTCTCAGAAATAAACAGTTTTATAAAATGCAGCTTATAAATCTAATGCCAATAAAAACAGATTTCAAAAATAATGACATTTAAAAACAGCTCAAATTGACTTATACTTCCATCATTATCTTTTCTAGAACTTAAATTGCCACAATTTGTTAAAAATAGAGGCTTTTACACATACAATACTAAGCATTCATGAAAAAATTTAAAGAGCAATTATATTTACATTTTTGTTTCTAAATATCCCCTAGAAACACTGTCATCAAGAGTGAAAGATATTCCAGGTTTTGTTCAATCATATCATACTAAGACAATTTTTGGAAAACTCCCATCTTGTTCTATCACATTTTTGATCCTCACTTAACTTCAGGATGAGCTAAATTTTCATGTTGTCTGTAAACATTCTTCCATGGGTTTTTATTTGTCCTTTTCTATTAAGCAGTTCTCTTTAAATAAAATTAAGTCTTCCCTATAGCAACATAACTTCTGCTTGATTCTTGTGGTTTTTCCATCATCCGGTTTTTCCCCTTTTGTTGGACTCTAATATTCTTTAATATGTGGTCTCATCTAGTGATCTATTTTTCATCACTTATGGTCTTCTTTTATACTAAAATCTGATTTTCTATCCTGTAATTCCTATAACAACAATTCTAAGGGTCATCAAGGCCCTATTTTTTTAGTCATTAATCTGTTTTACTTCTCAGCAGCTACTGCCAAGTGAACACAACCTCCCCTCCACTCCTCTGACCTTTCACATAAATGCAACAAACCTTGATGTTCAGTCCTGTCCCTTTCTATTCCTCTTTTAAAATCCTCCCAGAGCTTCTTAAAGCTCAAGTCTTCAACCCAGATTATTTAATCTACATCACTAGCCCAGACCTCTTTATTGAGGTTTCTTTCCTCTAATTCATATCCTATAGACAATATTGTCAAACACACTTCTCATAAACCATTATGTGGTATGGATTATGACTTTTATAGATAGCTAATCTTATACATTTTATGTGATTCTTATTGGTGTTACTTGAGTGTAGAGTTTTTCTCTACTCCTGGGGGACTCCCTCACCCTTATGATGTTGGCCAGTATATTTTGTCTTTTTTTTTTCTTTTAAAATGCCAAACTTGTCAACAAAGGTCAGATTATCAGTTGTTTGCCTTTGTTTTCTTTTGAATAATTTCCTTCTCCATAGACTCATGATCTTACGCAAGCCTTGTTCTAAAGTTTTTTTCAGACGCACATTCAACTATCATTTGGAGGCTTAAATCGACAACTAGAGCTCTCTCTTTCCAATCCAGGTTCTTTGCTTAAAATTGTGTTCATCCAAATATCTTAACTCAGGCAGTCTCTGACTTGGTAATTCATAACATGAGAACCTTCTGGAGAATTTAGGGGCTACTGACTGTATTGGTTGAACACTGACCATTACTAAACTTTTGATTCACAGGGTAGACTTCAAAGTGACTAATAATTCTGTACCATACTCCTCATTTCTATGGGAATCTATAGAAAATTCCTCATTATTTTTTAATAAACAATGGATTTTTAGTACTCTTAAAAATGTTTTCCATTTCTGATACCTTAATATATTCCTGTATGACACATACATAAGGAGATGTCTCCTGGTACTCTCATTCTCTTTCTATTATTATGTCACTTGTATGAAAAGTATGCTAATAATATGGGACTAATTTATATAATATCTAGAAAAAATACTTTTCAGTGTTTCTGTGGCCATGAAAAAGGTCAGTCAACACAAATGTTCTAGTTCCCCTCATAGGACTATCTGTAAAACAGAATTTCATAAATCTTCTGATTGTGACTTAAAGAAACTTGTTAATAGAAGCATCTATCCCACTGTAGTATCTGCAGTGCAATCTTCTGATATTCATTCCTACAAAGGAAAGCATGAATGACAGGAGAATCCTGTTCTGCTTAACAACCGGTTTTACAGTTTTCACTGTATATCAATAAAGTGGCATCTTGAATTATATATCCATCTTTTCTGAGATTGGACTGTTAAGGCTTTGAAAAACTGATGAACACCGGCAAATGGGAGAAAAGATAGTTTCTGAACCTACAATGCTAGGAGCACTATGTTACTCTGTAATGTCCTGCTGGAGTAGCCATTTCTACTTTTTCACTGGTATCTCTTTTCTTTTCTAAAATCCAAAGAGAACAACACATTTCATTGAGGAAAATTTGCTTGAAAAATGACATAGTATCCATTCTTGATAACAAAGTACAATGTTAACAACAATTTATTCTTAAAATCTCACTAAAGTTTTTAGATTATAAGAGAAATTCAATTTTTCAGATCAAATCATTACTCAAAGTTTTTATAATTTCAAAAGATATTATAAAATATTAGCAAGACTCAAACCGGCAGTTATATACTAGTGTCCAGAGCAGCATTATTCACAATAGCCAAAAGGTGGAAATAATCTAATTGTTCAACAAAATTTTTTTCTAAATCCAAACACTTCTAGTTGCAAGTATTTTGGGTAGGAGATACTTAACCTGTACTACCAGAGAAAGAAAATTCCTTTTTAGTACAACAATATTTAAGAGATTTACTTACCAAACTTGCATTTAACAGTTTTTTCTGAAGCTGCTCAATTTTGTCCACTTGCTTTTTTGTCGTAACCTTTAGCTTAGAATTTTCTTTCTCAAGCCTAGAATGCATATTTTAAAATAATTATTCTCACAGATAAGTTTTGAAAAAAACCATGTAGCTTCTAAACAAATATCTGAAGTTATAATTACATAAGTTCTTAAATATTTCAAGAGTAGAGGATTTGGCAACTATCATTTTTTTAACTGTGTTTTGTGGATAATGTGCAAAATTTAGAGACAATGGATAAAAATTATGCAACTTAAAATAGCTTAATGATAAAGTTTTTCCTTGGCTTCACACAGATGTATTTATTATCACAGTTGTTACAATTCTCATACTACACTGCTTATTTGCCTTATAAATATTCAAGTTATTTTGTGTGCTGCTTTAAATCATACTTTTGCATGTGATCTTGTGTCCTCTCAGCACATCGTTCAGCTTCTGTGCGTCGATCCTGTTCTTCTTGCAACTAAAACAGGATAAAAAAAAAAAAAGTAGGGTACCTGATCTCAAACCAGGCAAAGTGGAGACCAAAGAGAGGCCCAAACTTTACCTGTACAATGCCCACTTGTATATCTAATCCTGAACTGTATCCTACATCTTTAAAATAAATTTTCAATAAATAAATAAAAACTTTTAAAAAAAGAAAATATATGTAAAAGTGCACCAAAGTAGTAAAGCCTAAAAAAAAGAATTAATAATCTAGTACAAATTTGCTGTCACCTGTTTCTGTAACTGAATTTTATTTCAACACAGCCACAACCCTCAATCTGCATATTGTTTATAGCTACTTTTATGTTGGACTGCAGAGCTGAGTTGCTGTGACATGGATCTTGTGACTCACAAAGTCTAAAATAATACTATCAGATCTGTCACAAAAAAGTTTACCAACCCATCTCTAGGACCAAAACACAAAATTCATCTTGTTTTCAAAATATATTTTATTCAAAAAATACTCAAATTTACAAAATTGGTTAAATAGGGAAAGCCAGGAAATTACTTCATGGTAAACATACACATTTTGGATTCTAAGCCTCACCACATCAACTGTAATTTTAAATACTTGTATGTTAATAACCATGGCTATGCCAGTTATTATAAAAATTAGCATGATAACATGTTAGGTGATAAGCAGGTATTTCATAGACTACCTTGAGAGGCAGTGTTGACGGAGAAGCCAGAATGCCTAGGCCTGAACCCCAGCTTCACCAGTTACTAGCTATGTGACCTTGAGCAAATTAACTGTCACAGTTTCTTCATCTGTAAAATGGAGGAAGTAATAGTAGCTACTTCACTAGAATGTTGAGAAGATTGAATTGCAGACTATATAAATAAGGTACTTAGAAAGTGTGTGGCACATAGTGAGATATATATATATTATATATACACATATATATAAAATATATATATATACACACACACACAGTATTTTCTATTGGCATTATTATTTTTATTGTATTTTATGGTCTAATAAACTTTATATTTTAGGCAAGTGGCATGCCAATGAAAGTGGTCTCCTATAGCTGCAGTAAATCATTCTTCACATCATGGAAAATGGCAGCAAATGCAGACCATGAAACCCAAAATGTGTCCCCGGTACTTCATAGAACTTTCACCAATTCCACTAGCCAACAGTACTTTTTTCCACTTGGAATAGTTTATAGCTTACTTTCTCTCTCTGCTACTCAGTGGGCAATGATCATGTACTACAATGCAAACAGCACCTTCTGGATTGAGTAACATATAACTTACATGACCACCAAAGGTGGGCTAAAGCCACTGACCTGAAAATACTAGGCTCTATGGCTAAATAAAGGTTCCCAAATCAATTCATTCCCAGCAACTATCTATGGAAAAGATACCTGCACACACATGTTTACTGCAGTATTGTTCACAATATCTAGAACATGGAACCAACCATGCTGCCCACTGAAAGATGACCGGATTTTTTAAAATGTAGTACATATACATGATGAATATTACAAAAGAGGGCTGTCCATTGAAATGAGTATCCTAAAACATTTTATATTATTTAACCAGTTATAGATTAACTGTTGACATGTTAAATTTCACACGTACTTGACTTCTGACTTGACCTAATTTCTTCTTTAAATCCTGCATCTCATCTTCTAAATTAATGCGATAACGTGATGTAACCTCTAGTGAAGCCTCTGACATAGATTGTTTTTTTAGGGTATCAGCCAGTTCTTGTTGAAGTTGTCTCACAGCTACCTGATAAGATATTTTTGTTACTGATTTCATAAATCACTTATTACTAAATTATGTTAATAACACTTTAATATATATAACTTGAAAAATATTGCCACATACATCAATTCACCTTCTTTACCATTGTGTACACATTCCTATTTAGTACTGAATTCAGTTAAAAACACAGAAAGTGTTACCTTTCTGCCAAATTGGTATTCTGTCACTTAAACAACAGATTCAGCCTGCTATTTATTCATCCCCTGAGGAATATGCAATGCTTAACAACCTACTTAAGTCTCAAAAAGAAATGGGTATGTGAGGTTGGCACCGGTGGTGATAAATTCTACATTATGAAACATTTTCTCTCTTTTTTATTAGAAGCTCAAATCAACTCCAGAGTTATTCACATATACAATCACCTGCTCAAATTCTGCCAACAGATTCCTGTCTCAGAATAAAAGTAGAATTCCAATGTCTTCGAGGCCCTAAGTAACCTGGCCTCCATCTCCCTCCCTGACCTCACTGTCACTCTCTCCCCATTCACTCCATTCCTGATACACATGAATCCCGCCACCCCTCATTAGTCTGAAAATGTGGATCCAATGCCAAACTAATACATCATAGATAACTACACCCATCTTTGTACTACAAAAAGTTAAATCCAAATGAGGGTAATTGAGCACTGAAATGAAAATTATAAGCAAATTATTTGTAAAAATATTCAAAATAAATTACAAATACCAGTGGAAAGATTAAACCAAATATGGTTTTGCTGAAATTTACCACATTTCTCCCATATTATAATAAAGTAGATGCCTTTAAAGAACTGAGAGGTCATGATAATACATAATTTGAAATTGAAATATTTTCAGATGTAAGTCAAATTAACATGAATATAAGATCATACCAATTAAAATATATAAAAAGCCACTGACAGAAAAGTATTACAAGATATAGCAATACACCACAGTTCATCTGGGAAATGTGGAATTGACCATACAGTAACTCACTTAATTTAATCTTAATTTCAAACTACTCATTTCAGGTACAAGCATCTCCATTTATCTGATTCCTCTTGGTCTTAAAATGTGGCAATATAAAGACATCGAAATGACTTCAGCAGCATAAAACCATATTATTAACATTAGTTTTTATCTATTAACAATTTGTTACTTAACCTTTTAAAATTTCAGAGGTAATACTATCTTTACTCAAAGTAAAGTGTCTCAATTCTTTTATTTGCTGAAAACAAGGTATGTTTCTAAGCTGGTATAATAAAAACATTTATTGCCTATTAATTTTTATATTAAATTACACTCAACATTTAGTCATAACCAAATATTACTTTAAACTGCCTTTCGGGAAGATTGAAAAATATCGTTCTTGATACTTACCTCTCTTTCTGCTTTCTCATTTTCATATTGATACTGCCTTTCTTTTAAGTGATTACATTCATTGATCAACTCCTTATTTCTTTCTTCCAGCAGAAGACTGTGCTTTTCACCCTCAGCTTGAAGTTTCTGTACAATAGCATGAAACTGGTCTTGAATATCAAGGACTGTCCTCTCTTTAGTATCAGCTTTGTTATGCGCATCATCCAATTGCTGTCGAAGCAACATATTTTCACTTTGTAGTTGAGATAACCTCTCCTCTACAGATTCCTGCTTTCCAATGTATTTATTCACTTTACCCTGTTCATTTTGATACTTTTGCTCAATTTCCTTCATCTGACACTGTGTTTGGCTAAGGTCTCTTTGTACGCGTTCTAAAACCAAAGTCTTTTCTCTGAGAGCATCTCGTGTGTGATGGAGCTCAATTTCTAAGCTATTGAATTTACTTTCAGCTTTAGAAAGCTGTTGAGAAAGTACTTCATTGTTATCTTTTAGGTTAGACAAATCAAAATTCATTTTGTCCTGTAAACGAAACCATTCATCTCGTGCTCTCTGAAAAGCAAGATCTAGGTCTCTTTTTGATGTCTCACTTTGATCACGATCCTGTATAGCCACAGTCAGTCTAGAACGGTATGATTCAACTTCTGCTTCCAGTCTTTCCTTGTTTTGCTTTTCATTCTCCAGTTTAGAATTGAGCATTGTATTCTCAGCTGTCAGAGCACTAAGCTGTCCATCATACTGGAATACTGTTTTCGTTACTGTTTCCTCATTCAGTTTTATAGTCTTTTGAAGGTCATCATTCTTTTCTTTGACAATTTCAATGTCCTCAAAATATTTCTTTTCCTTTTCCTGGTTCTGAGTTTTTATTGTGTCTATTTCCAGTCTTAGCATGGCAATTTCATCCTGCAACATGTGATTTTTTTGCAGCAGATCTTCATGTTTTTCATGACTATGAGAATCCTAAGTAAAACAAAGAAAACTTTTAGCCAGCACTCAATCAAATAACATGTTATTTCCTCTAAAATTAAAGAATACCCTGTGCATTTATACAATGAAGGGGTTGACACAAATGGATATCCAACTGGAAAGAACACTTAGATCAAAACCTTAAACTTTACAGGGCATAAATTCCCAGAAGTTCAAAAATTTATTTGAAGACAATGAATCTATGAAAGTAAAAAAGAAACCACTAAAGAATTTTCAAGAATCTCAGGATGGGGAAACTTTCTTTGAATTACAAGCTCAAAGGCATAAAATAAAAGATTAATACATTTAACTACATTAAAAACACAGGGCTTAGACTCTGATATCTAACTTATATGCCACCCACAGGAAGAGTCTTAATTCTGAATATATTGGGACAGATTAACTTGCCCAAAGTTCTTTAAATTCCTTTTTCCTGAAAATATTCTATATTCTGCTCTTCTAACATTTTAATAGTCAGTGCTAAGAATTACATTTATTGATGAGTGATAAATCTAGGCATTGTACTAAGCACTTCTACATATATCACTGAACTCATTTAGTATTACAATTCTGAAAAGGAGAGGTTAAAAATATAAGCAAGTTGCAGGATTTTCTCGTGTTCTGACTCCATTTCTAGTACTCCTTCACCAAATCACAGTTACTTCTGTGGTGAAAATATACAAAAATAAAAGAAGCTTTTTATTTCAAAACACTAGTGATAAATAAAACTTACAGAACTCTTTTAGAAAATCATGAGATTATTTGTTGCCTGCAATAATTTTTGTTTCCTCTTTGTAATGTTTTAAACAGTAAAAAATGTGAAATAGGGGAAAATACACTGAAATATTTTACTAGGAACAAAATATTTATTAATAAGTTATCACTAAAATATATTATGGCATAACATTGTTTTCAAAAGTTCTTTGTCCTGAAATGAGATACCACTTGGAGATGTTTCTCTTCTCAGAAGTGAGAAGAATGAGACATGGCCACTAAACTGGTTATACTTTTCCTCCTTACCTGTCTGTAGAAGCAATTAACTAATCTCTCCATTAATATATCAAGAGGATTAAATCCCTTCCAAAAACTAAAACACTTATTATTAGTAGCAAGGAATTTGAGATTATGGATAGATCATCAATACCTATGGAAAATATTATAAAGCCTCTCCTTTGAATGAAGCCATTGTGAACACCATTACTTGACTACTGCAGACAAATGGAGTTGAATTAAGAACATTACTTTATCCAATGGGCCAAAAATGCCACCACCACCACCTCCCCTAAATATATACATACATATATGGGTTTAAAAATCCTCAATACTTTTTTTTTAATTGAAAAAGCAGGATTTATTGAGAGGACAGAAAAGCTCCCAGAGCAGGAGAGGACCCAAGGGGGTTGCCCCTAAAATCCTCAATACTTTTATTTTATTTTTTACTAAACAAAACGAGAATTTATGAAAGTAGGTACTTTTCAGTAGATCTGATTAGAACAAATCAGCTTAGAGATACCAAGATATCATTACTCAGAATAAAATATGTACAAAAATAGGGAAAGGAAAATAAAACAACTTAAAAGAATTCAACTTGAACAGGACTGAATTACTAAAAATAATACCTAATACAACAAGCCTGGAGCGAGGACTCTAGTTCCCCAATTCTTGAAACACAGCCCATGAATCTGTGGAGCAGAGGCTGGCTGGAGCTTGAGGATCTCACTGCTGACTCCACGTAATGAATCCTCAATACTTTTAAAGGGGCATATAGTTGGGTCTTTAGTATATACATATACAAACACATACACACATATATTTGAAAATGACTAAAGAAAATACCTCTTTCTTTTGAGTCATTTCTATCTCTTTTTGTTTAGAAAGGTGATTGGTCAGAATCCCATCTTGTAACATTCTGGCATTCTGTTCTCGAGAAAGCTGCCTCTGAGTGTCATTTCGCTCTTGTACAACCTAGAGATACATTAAGTTTTGGTCTAAAAGCATTGAAAAAAAAAGTCTGAAAGCTTAATTAAGAACAGAACCTTTTTTTAAAAAGCATTAAAAAAAAGTAGTCTATTAAAACACAAGTACCTTTATCCCTCAAAAAATACTAAAATTTTAACTGCATAAATGATAACTAAATCCATCAGAGTAAAAACAGTTCTTAAATACAAGCATATATACTATTGTGAAATAAAATTTCTTGTTGCTGTTGGGTGGTTTTTTTGGTTTGTTTCCTGAGTCTTTTTTTTTTTTTTTTTGAGTCAGTGTCTTGCTCTGTTACCTAGACTCTAGTGCAGTGGCATGATCAAGGCTCACCACAGCCTCAACCTCCTAAGATCAAGCAATCCTCCCTCATCAGTCTCCCGAGTAGCTGAAACTACAGGCATAAACCAACACACTGAGCTAATTTTTTTTATTTTTTGTAGAGACAGAGTTTCACTATGTTGTCCAGGCTGGTCTACAACTCCTGGGCTCAAGTGATCCGCCCACCTCGGCCTCCCAAAGTGCTGGGATTACAGGCATGAGACACCAAGTCCAGTCAAATAAAATTTATTTGCAAAACATTTAGCTGGTTTCATTATAATTGTAAAGATTTTTAGACTGCATTTTAGAACAAAAATGCCTATGTTACTGATTAATTCCTTCATTCATTGAGCACCTATTAGATGCCAAGATTTATAATAAGCAGTGTTAGCTATATATGGCATAGTTTTTGGTTTGTTTTAAACCTAAATAACATATACTAAATCAAAGGAATATTATAAGTAATACTGATGAAATAAAGCTCACAATATGAAATTTTTACCAAAAATGAATTTACCTGATTCAAATTATTTCTTACAGTCCTCAACTCCATATCTAGTGCTCTGAGATTCAGTTCAAGCTGCTGCTTCATTTCAACCTCTTTCCCAAACTGTTCTTCTTTTCTTCTTAACTGCTTCCTAATTTTTTCATACAACATATCAGCATTTCTTCTCTTCTCTTCTTCTTGTTTTAAGGCAAATCTGCAGTTAAATATGATTACTTAAAATTTGTTTTGTTAGAAAATAAAAAGTTCATTTTATGATCTGCCTCTTTATACTTTGGCTTTTTAGCCTAATAAAATTTTTATATTCTTGAATATTTTTCCTTTCTAGTTCTCAGGTTTTTAATTTCTCACTTCAATCTCCTCCAAAGAACATATATGCTTGACAGGTAGGAATGAAAGAACATTCTGCTAATTAATAAGTTTCTGTTACTAGTACCTCTGGTAAATATTATAGAAAAGCATACTGGAAATGATTCAGTAAAATTACAACTTGAAAATTACCTAGCTGGGCTCGGTGGCTTAGCCTGTAAACCCACGCCTTGGGAGGCTGAGGTGAGTGGATTGCCTGAGCCCACGGATTCGAGACCCGCCTGGGCAACTTGGCGAGACCTCATCTCTACAATAAATCAAAAAAATTAGCCAGGCATGGTAGCACATGCCTGTAGTTCCGGCTACTTGGAAGGCTGAGGCAGAAGGATTGCCAGAGCCCAGCAGGTCGAGGCTGCAGTGGCCGAGAGCAGCCACAGCACTCCAGTCTGGGTGACAGAGTGAGACTCCATCTCAAAAAAAAAAAAAAAGAAAATTACCTTTTTTCCCACACAGTAATAATTACTCCTCAAGCAGGACAGATCTTTTAAAGTTCACCAGTTTAAAAGAAGTTTCTGTTCATAAACAAGTTTACAAATTCACTAGAAATAAATCTTCATCTTTATGAAATACTGCAAGTATCCTTAAAAATGATTTACGTATAAAATAGCACCTTCAGATGTCTTTCATACAACACATACCTACAGATTACTATAATCCAAGACTAGGCTAAGGGGTCTACTATCTGTTACTCCAAACTTTTTGTTAGTTGTTGTTTGGGTTTTTTTGGCTAACAATTTCAACTTATTTTATTATGTTTTTAATAAACAATTTAAAAATCCTTTGTAGAATAAGACAGGCTCTAATATATAACTAAACAATATAGAATATGTGTTTTCAACAGAGAAGTTTAACTTTATCTGTGTATAAAAGAGAGATGTTGAATACACTAATCAATAATCACTTTATATTTTACTTTGTATTCTGGGTTAAAAAAAAAAGGGCCATTTCATACTCTGTTGATTGAACTGTAAATCAACATAAGCTTTCTTGAGAACAATTTAGAAATATTGATCAAAGACCTTTTTAAAAACTTCCCATACTTTAATCAAATAATTCTATGTTGAAGAACTTATTCAAAGTAAACAAATGTAGAAAAAGATTTATATAAAATATGTTTCTTCCAGCATTAATTATAATACAAAAGATTTTAAAACCCAAAATTCATTTGTTAAATAAATATATTTCCATGTGGTGGACTTCTATATAGCCATTAAAATTATTACTTTTTTTAAAGTATTTAATTATTTGTAGAAGTATTCATAGTTAAAAACTTGTTATATTATTTCCAAGAATTTCATATTCCACAAGACTAAGAAGTTTTATCCCCTGTCAAACCCCACAAGTTAATCCAGCAATTACAAAAATTCACCTACCTATCTTTATTATAAAGCAAATAGTTCAAACATTTCTTTAAAACTAGGATATCATACCTCAAAGTGCAGTGTTCTCGTTCCCATTCAAATTTTTGGTGCTCTAATTGTGATTTTATTTCTTTTGTTTCAGATAGTTCTTTTTGTAATACACTAACCTTATTTTCCATTTTTTTAAGTTTTACTGTGAGTAGTTCACAGTGATTTTTTTTAAGTTCTATTAATCTTTCACATGAAAGAACTGCATCCTGGATTTTCAACAGACTAACAGAATCTGTATCAGAAAGAAAACAAGATAAAATATATGAGCACTTTTTGCACAAAACAGACCACACATTTCAACTTCAAGCAGCTAATATATAAGTTCCCAAAGAGGAAGGACTAGAAAAAATTTTGAAGAAAAAAATGGCCAAAAACTTTCTAAACTTAATGAAAACTATAATCCCACAGATCCAGGAAGGATCTGGTTGGGAGAGAAGAAATGAAAGTATACTATTGCAATTTTCTTAGACCATATATGATAGTATTACTTGAAGATGAACTGTGATAAGTTAAAATCATATGCTAAAAAATACTTAAGCAGCCACTAAGATAGTAAAACGAAGAGGTATAGCTAATAAGCAATAAATAAATAAATAAAACTAAATCAGAAAAGTTACTTAACTAATCTAAAAGAAAGCATAAAAAGAAGAAAAGAGCAACTAAGAATAGCTGGGACTAACAGAAGCAAACAGCATGATGACAAACAAACCTAACTATGTCAATAATCACATTATAAATGAAACATCTGAAAACCTTAATTAAAAGGCAGATTGTCAGACTGGATAAAAAAGCAAGATCCAACTATACTATGCTACCTATAAGAAGTGCACTTTAAATGTAAAGCCACAAATTGGTTAAAAGGATAGAAAAAGACATGTCATATCAACACCTGGCAAAAGAAGGCTGAACAGGAGTGGCTATATTAATACCAAAGTAGATTTCATAGCAAAAAATATTACCAACAATAAACAAGGTCATTTCACAAAGATATAAGGTTCAATTAATCAAGGAGACATAATAATACTAAATGTTTAGATATCTAATAACATAAGTTTGAAAATACATGAGGAAAAAATTGATAGAACTGCAAAAAGAAATAAACAAATTCACAAGTATAGTCTGAGACTTCAATACCCCTTACTCAAGTGATAGAACAAGTAGACAGAAAATCAGCAAAAACAATGTAGATGCTAACAATACCATTCTCAAGTAGCCATGGTGCACTTAGCAAAACAGAAAATATTCTAGACCATACAATAAGTCTTAATAAAATGATGAAGTCAAAAGGATTTGTGACATATAAAGTATGTTCCCTGACAACAAAGAAATCAAATCAGAAATCTGTAACAAAAATATCTCTAGAAAAGTACTCAAATATTTGGAAGCTAAATAAAACACATCTAAATAACCTTGGGTCAAAGAAGTAATGAAAAGAGAAATTAGAAAATATTTTGAACTGAATGAAAATGAAAATACAACATATCAGAATTTTATCACTTAATGTCTTTATTAGAAGAGCCTGAAATTAATAATAACCTTGACTTCTACCTTAAGAAACTACAAAAAAAGAAAAGCAAATTAAACCCAAAGAAAGCAGAGGAAAGAAAATAATAAACATCTGCTATACTCTGAATGTTTGTGTTCTCTCCCCCAAAATTATAGGTTTAAACCTAATCAGGGATGATGGTATTAGGAGGTGGGGCTTTTGGGGGTGATAGGTCATGGAGGCCAAACCCTTATGAATGGGATTAGTGCAGGAGACTTCAGAGAGTTAATTCACACCTTCTGCCATGTAAAGACACATTGAAAAAGAAGGTATTTATGAAACAGGAATTGATCCTTCATCAGAAACCAAATTTGCCTGCATTGATCTTGGACTTCACAGGCCCCACAACTGTGAGAAATCAATTTCTGTTGTTTATAAACTGCCCAGTCTGTGGTATTTTGTTATAGCAGACCAACTGGACTATAATATTAAAGATTAAACCAATAAAACAGAAGAACAATAGGGAAAATCAATAAAACCAAACAGTTTGAGGAGATCCATAAAAGTGTTAAACCTTTATCTGCTCAGGCTGACCAGGAAAAAGATACATATTATTAATAAAAGAAATGAGTACAGTGACAATATTACAGATTCTACAGATACTAAAAGAATAATAAGGCAATATTATGAACTTTATGTGAATAAACATGACAACTAAGATAAAATGGACAAATACTTTAAAAAATGAAAATTACCAAACTTCAATCAAGAAAGAATAGATATCCTGAATCGCTCCTTATATCTATAAAATAAAATAAAGTCATATTTAAAAACATTCCTGCAAAGAAAACTCCAGGCCCAGATAGCTACATTGATAAATTCTACCAAACATTATAGGAAGAAATAATATAATTCTACACAAACTCTCCCCCAAAAATAAAGAGAAGGTATACATCCCAACTCATTCTATAATGCTAACATTGCCCTGAACCATTTCCCTGAACCAAAACCAGACAGTGACATTACAAAAAAAAAAAACTCTCGCATGAACAAAGATGTAAAAATTTAACCAACTTTTGAAGCAACCAACCTATCCCCCAATAGGTGAATGAATAAATAAGCTGTGGTACAGGAATACAATGGAATACTATTCAGGGCTAAAAAGAAATGACCTATTCAAGCCATGAAAAGACATGAGGGAACCTTAAATGCATATTGCCAAGTGGAAGAAGTAAATCTGAAGAGGCTCTATTCTGTATGATCCCAACTATATGACATTCTGAAAGAGGTAAAACTATGGATACAGTAAAAAAAAAAAAAAATCAGAGATTGCCACGGGTTGAGGAGGAGAGGAAAGGATAAATAGGCAGAGCACAGAATTTTTAAGGCAGTGAAAACACTTTGTATGATACTATAATGATGGATAAATATCATTATACCTTTGTCCAAACCCATAGAATGTACAATACCAATGTAAACTATGAACTTTGGATGACTATGATGTGTAAACTATGTGCTACTCTGGTGAAGGATACTGATAATAAGGAAGACTAGGCTTGTATGGGGGTATGGGGTGCATGGGTAATCTCTGTACCTTCCTCTCAATTCTGCTGTGAACCTAAAACTGTTCTAAAAAAAAAAAAAAAGTCCTTAAAAAATTATAAACAAAACTTTAGCAAATCAAATTTAATAATATATTAAAAGAATAATATATCATAAGCAAATGGGGTTTATCCCAGGAATACAAGGTTGGTTTAACATTCAAAAATTACTGTTACCACATTAACAAACTAAAAAAGAAGAATCACATAATCATCTCAGCAGAGAGAGGCATTTGATAAAATTCAACATTCCTGACTAAAAAAAGAGAAACTTTCAGCAAAAAGAATACAAGCGAACATCTTCAGCATGATAAACAGTATATGATAAACCTACAGCTAGCATCATAATAAAAACGGAAAGCTTTCCCCATAAGATCAGAAACAACACAAGAATATCTGCTTTCACAACTTTTATTCAGCATCATACTAAAGATTCTAGCCAATGCAGTCAGGCAAGAAAAGGAAATAAAAGGCATCCAGGCTGAAAGGAAGAAGCAAAACTGTCTTTATTCACAACCATGATCACAAAATAGGGTTGGGTTAACTCCAATCCGTGGGATAATTTCTTGTTTCTATAAATAAAGTTTTACTAGAACACCAGAATTAATGTATGTATTGTTATATGCTGTTCTCATGCTACAATGGCAGAGGTGCTAACTGCAACAGAGACAGTTTTGCCACAAGTCTAAAATATCTATCCTGTAGTAAGGCAGTAATCTCAGAATGAAAAAGTTTGACAGCCTTTTGTCTATGCAGAAAATCTGATCGAATCTACCAAAAAATGCTACTAGAACTAATAAGTGAGTTTAGCAAGGTTAGAGGATATAAAATCAATGTACAAAAATCAACTGTATTTCTATATACTAGCAATAAATAATCAAATTAAAATTTAAAAAAATATAACCTACAACTTCATAAAAAAATAAAATACATATAACTATGATAAAATTTGGAAGGACTTAAACACTAAAAATATAAAATATTAGTGAGAAAATTAAATACAACCATATAAGTGAAGAGATACACTTTGTCCAGGAATGAAAAGATTCATTATTGTTAAGATGCCAACTCGTTGGATTAATCTATAGATTCAACACAATCTCAATCTAATTCCCAGCAGGCCAGCAAACTTTTTTTAAAAATTGACAAGTTGATTCTAAAATTCATGTGGAAATGCAAAGGATCTACAACAGTCAAAATAACCCTGAAGAAAGAACAAAACTGGAGGGCTGATTTCAAGGATTAATATATATCTACAGTAATCAAAACAGTGTGATACTGATAAAGCTTGACTATCCCCTCTTCAAAGTGTTTGGGACCAGAAGTGTATCATATTTTGGAATTTTTTCTAATTTGGGAAAGTTTGCACACACATAATGAGATATCTTGGAGATGGGACCCAAGTCTAAACACGAAATTCACCTATGTTTCATATACACCTTATTCACATAGCCTAAAGATAATTTTATACAACTCTCAATAATTTTGTGCATAAAATGAAGTGTGTGTACATAAAGTCAGGTGTTAAATTTTCCACTTGTACTGTCATGTTGGCACTCAAAAAGCCTTAGAGTTTGGAGCAGTTTAGATTTTTAGATCAGGGATGTTCAACCTCAATGCAAAGAAAGTCAAATACAGATGGTCCCCCAATCAAGATGGTTCAACTTAACAACGGGTTTACCTGTTATTAAATGGATTTTCAACTTACTGGGATGTGACTCTACTGAGGAACAACAGTAGAACAATGGAAAACAACAGAGTCCAGAAATAGACCCACACATACACAGCCAACTTATTTTTAACAAAGGCACAATGGTCATCAACTCACAGTACTGGAACAATTGGCTATCCTTAGCCAAAAAATGAACTCGAGTCCTTAACTCACATGATATAAAAAAGGAACTCAAAATGGACCATAAATCTAAATGTAAGACCTAAAACTGTTAAACTTCTAGAAGAAAGCATATGAGAAAATCCTTATGACCCTGTTTGCTAGGCAAATTTTTTTAGATGTGACACACAAAAAAAATCCATAATTGAATAAACAGACAAACAGAATTTCATCAAAGTGAAAAACTTCCACTCTGCAAAAGATACTATTAGGAGAATAAATTAAAAATTAGCCAGGCATGGTAGTGTGTGCCTGTAGTTCTAGCTACTTGGAAGGCTGAGGGAGAAGGATCGCCGGAGCACAGCAAGTCGGCGCTGGAGTGGCCATGAGTGTGCCACTGCACTCTAGTCTAGGCAACAGAGTGAGACTACAACTCAATAAAAAAAAAAAGTCAAGCCACAATCTGGGGGATTTGGAAAAAATCCTTGTGAAACACATAGTTAATAAAGAAATAGCACCCAGAATATATAAAGAACTCTTAAAACTTAATAAGAAAGCAGCAACCTAATTTTTTAAATGACAAAAGATTTGAAAAGATAGTTCACCAAAGAAGATAAACAGACACATGGAAAATAAGCACATGGAAGGATGCTAAACATTATTAGTCATTACAGTAATACACCTTAAAACCACAATTATATGCATAATATACACCTATCAAAATAGTCAAAAATTTAAAAATTGTTTTAAAACAGAAATACTAAGTGTTAGTGATAACACAGAGCTACTGGAACTGTCATATACTGGTGACAGCAATAGAAAATGATACAAATACATAGAAAAACAATTTAGCAGCTTCTGAATAAGAGACTATCAAGAGGAATGAGGAGACTTTTCTGGGTGATGGATATGTTAACTATCTTGATTATGATGATGGTTTCACATGTGTACACATATGTCAAAGCTTATCAAATTGTTATGTATGTGCAGTTTGTCATGTGTAAACTATACGGCACTAAAGTTATTGCTTGCAGGAACAAACATCTAAGACACTAGCTAAGTCACAGAGAGAAAGGTGGGCATAGAATGATGCAAGATAAAGCTAGAGGACTGAGATCTTTAGCCTTACAGCAATGAGCAGTGAAAGTGAGTTTTAAGCAAGATTTGAATTCTTGGAAATTTATAATTATGATTGAAGAGAAGACCATGGTTTCAGGAGGTAGAGTAGCAGGAAAACAGTTCTAAGGTTATCGCAGTATTTCAGGTGAGAGATAATGATAACCTGACCTTGGGTGAAAGCATAGAAGAAAAGCAGAGTTAACAAAAAGACTGGGAGTACCATTCACACTGAGAAAAGTACAGTGCAATCATCATAGCTCTTTGGCTGAGAGTATACAATACACAATAGTTCTTATTACATTTTATCATAAAGCATATTTCTGAGATGAACATCACTATAACATATCCGTACAGGGCTAATGTATGTGTGCGTACATTATTATAGGATACCAAAAAAGGCCTTAAATTTATAAAATAGTCCTACCTTTATACTCCGTTCCAAGTTGTTCAATGAGCAACATCAAATTCTTATAATTAGAGGAAGGCAATTCACAATCCTCTGAGGCTGTTTCAGATGACTGAGTTAAATCATCAAAGTCATCCATAGAATATTTTTGGTTTTTTTCCTACAAAATAAGTAATGCTGTTTTGAAATGTCCTCGAAATATTTACAGCATATACTAATTGAACAGATATCCATCTTTTTATCTGATCAAAAACACAGCCACTTCTTAATAGACCTGATTTTCATCAAAAGGATACCTTTATCAATGGTTACTATTTCTTAACCACTTTTTCAAAGGAAATATTTTATAACAAGACACTCTATTTTTTCACTTTATCTTTTATAATGCATTTTTCTAACAGTAATAATTTTAATAATTTATATTTTTACAATACCTCGTTATTTTTATCAGATGTTTTCTTTGGAGGCCTTTAAAAAAAAAAAAACTCCATTCAGGCAAATAGCAAATATATAAAATACAAAGAATATCTAAAACTATTTCTTTATATAAGATCTCTGCATTGCTAATTTACTTACCCTATTATAAAGTATATAGATAATTCTTTTTTACAGGTAATGTAAAATACAATAATTTTCTACAAGGGGATTAAAGTATAAACAGAAAGAGCAACATTAAGGGACAAATAAAATTTACTACTGATAATATCATCTTTAACAAATAATTAAATTTAGATCAAGCGATCTGAAAGTAAAAGCAAAAGTAAAAACATAGTATCACTTGCATTATTTGATAGAAAGAAATATACCAGGAGTTTTTTTGTTGTTGTCTTTTTACTGGCACTAAAACCTATTTGGGATATATTGCTTATATCCTTACATGAGGTAAACCCATTTTTAGTGATGACATTAGTTAGCTTCTTATATGAGGGGGGACCCAAAAAAACCTGAAATTTATTTATTAAAAATTGTCTACTCTTACATATTTAAACTTCAGTCACCTTCAAAGTATCCTCCGTTTGATGTAATACACCTATGGAGACAACTTTTCCACTGCTCAAAACAGTTTTTTAACTCATCAATTTCTATGCCTTTTAGTGCTTCTGCCATTTTTTGTTTCACCTCTATTACATTGGCAAAATGTTTCCCTTTGAGGATTTTCATCAGGGGAAACAAAAAAACAGTCACTTGGGATGAGATCAGGTGAATAGGGAGGGTGGGGTGCAGCATTCATCCTGTTTTGTCCAAAAACTGCTAAACACTCAGTGTGGTGTGGGCAGGTACACTCATAAATCACTCATCGTGAAATGGGAAAATGCACTGAAAGAATCTCCAAAATAAAAAAAAAATTCAATGAAGCTGAAGGCAGCCTCTCACAACAATGCTAGCTGGTACACTGATGGCGATGGGTTCCTAGAACACTTCCCTAGCAGGGGAAGCCTGTACTACAAGGGGCCTGCCCTCCAAAAGATAATTCCAGGTTGTTTTTGTTTTTGTTTTTGATTCCTCCCTTGTAGTTACTATGCATTATTCTAAGCACTGTAATGTATTAAACTCATTTTAATTCTCACAATTCTGTGAGATAGGTAGCGTATCAGGTTTTTTAAAGGAAGAAACTAAGCACAGAAAGGCCAAGTAACTTGTCCAAGCCCACACAGCTGGTCAGTAGCGAATCCAGCATTCAAACCCAAGAAATCTGACGCTAAAATATGCGTTTTGCTATGCTATATAATATTTATTTTCAAGTGTTTTTTAAGTTATATGATAGCAGATGAATCCATATTATCATTTGATTTTTGGCCATAACTATAAATAATAATTTCTGAATCCTGCAAATTTTTTTTAAATAAAAAGACTCTACCAAGCCAATTTTGGAAACCTACTTTCAGTAAACTAAAAGTTAATTTTTCTAAAAAAAATTCATCAACAGGCATTGATTCATCTATTTAGTTGTCTATTCACACATTCAACAAATACTTATTGAGCACACAGTGCATGTCAATGACACCACTGGTACAAGGAAACATGGTTTTTATACTTTAGAACTTTATAATCCAAAAGTAATAATCCAAAATAGACTGTTGATAGTTTGCTTATCTATTGTACATAAGCAAAATTCTTCCCTCTCCCAAAAATCTAAACAACTATAATGTTGATACACCTGATATTTTAGAGTGCCTTGCCAAATCATAGCTATTCATTATGCTACTGTCAAAGGCACTGTAATATACACAATTATTAAGGAATTTTCAAATTCTATGTACTATGGCTTAAGTATTTTATCATTACATGATTTTTAAAATTTATGTATAATAGTTTAACTTTTTGGTGGTAATTTGCAGATTAAATTACATTAGAATATTCCATTTCTGAATCAATCCTGAAGGAACAATCTCTTACCATAAAACTATACATGGATAGAAGTTCTAAGGACAATTGTTTACAATAAATCTTTAAAATATAATACATCAAGCTTTCTAATGGTAGACATGGAAATTTTATTTATTTGTTTATTTATTTGGGCAGGGTCCTCCCAGGCTGAAGTGCAGTGTTGAGATCATAATTCGCTGCAGCCTCGAACTCTTGGGCTTAAGCAATTCTCCCAACCCAGTCTCTTGAGCAGCTGGGACAGGTGCATGCCATCACAGCTGGTTAATTTTTAAATTTTTTTGTAGAGACAGTGTCTTGCTAGACTGCCCAGGTTGATTTCATGCTCCTAGTCTCAAGCAATCCTCCTGCCTCAGCCTCCCAAAGTGCTGGCATTACAGCTATGAACCACCATGCCCATACTCAAAATCAAATTTCATAAACATGTTCTTCTCTACTGAATCATTGCCAACAGCATACAAACACCCTCCAAAAGCTTCCATTTTAAAAATAAAAAATGAGGCTGAGCGTGGTGACTCACATCCATTAACCCCAGCACTTTAAGAGGCTGCGGCTAGAGGACCATTTAAAGGCAGGAGTTTGAGACCAGCCTGGACAACAAAGTGTGATGCCCATCTCTATAAAAAAATAAAATGAGAAGTGAAAAACGAAAGAAAACTCCCTTGAATCCTATATTCTTCTTCACTTAACACCTATTTCTCAATTGCCCTTCCTTGTAAGGGTTCTCTCAAGAGTTATCTACACTTATCCATTACAGTCAGGGTTCCATGGTGACCAGTTATTGAAACTGCTCCTTGTCAAAGTCACTTGTCCTCATGTTAATCCATCATTCAGCAGCATTGATACAGCTGAGTATTCTCTAGCTTTAGAACACTACGCTATTCTATTTCCAGAAAAAAAAATTACTGCTAACATTCCTTCACAGGGAAACAAAGAACATAAAGATTTACCTTCCTTCAGGTTCATCTATTTCACTTAAACTGCTGTCATCATCCACTTGTTGACTACCAGTTAGTAAAGTGGCCTTTTCAAACACTGATGTAATCCTAGATTCTTTTGAGGTCCATTTTTCCTTGTCATTTTTCTTTACTTCCTTCATATGCAAGGCAGAACCACTACATTTAAAAAATCCACAAAAAGAAGGCAACATTTTGTGATAATTCCACTGGCAAATAATTTTTTTAAACAATTTTTGTAAAATTCCAACAGTTTCCCATCTCCATTCATTAATTCAAAAAACGGTTAGGAAGTACCAAGAACATACAAGCAAATATGTATTCCTGCTTGAAAAATACAGGTAAATATACAATTATGATAAAAAGTGATTTGTAAGAGTTGATATATAAGAAGTTATATCTGAGCACAAGGAAGGTTTTACATAAAAAACAAAATGTAAGAGAAGTTCACCATTCTACTTAGAAAATAGAACGTGAGCACAAAGATAGGTACATGGCGTCTAGGTGTTTCCTAGGAACTTGAAAAGTATAAAACACATGGAAACAAATAAGAGATGAAAGCCTACACTAGAAGGCTGGAGCTCACTGCCTATAAGCCATACCTTAGACATGGTGGCAATAAGATGCTCAGTTTTGTTTTTTAAATATTACAATGTTTAATTTAAGTGAAGTTTTTGAAATAGCATGAGGCACACAGAACATGAAACAAACTGGGAAAAATTATTGGGGGAAATCTTACTTTTAAAATTCCTATATGTAATTATATAAAATTCAAAAGCAGCAATATTCTGATTAGTTGTAATTTTGTATGAAAGTAAAATAATTTGATAACTTTTATATGCTTTTAGCCTAGTATTTAATCCTAATATAAAAAGTTGAATTTTCCAGCAGAAAATTGTAATTACTTTTTTATGGAGTAAATATATCCATAAGAATATCACCATCATATACCTACATAAACTCACAAAAAGAATGAAGTTTCCCACTGAAGATTATTATGAGTCAAACATGAGCCCCCCAAAATATAAAAAACAGACAAAACTAACAATTGTTTACCAAAATGATGTAGATAACTCTTCTGATTAAGACTAAGCATCTAAAACAAGAGAGAACTTCCTAAAAGCAATTATTAAACAATTCCTCTTGACCCAAACTTCCAAAATAAGTCTACAATTCTGGAATACAAAATAGTTTTCATTTTGAACACAGTTGATGGAAGACAACTTTTAAACAGAAAGCATCTGGTTAAAGTAGCCTCAAAGCTAAGAAAGGACTGACCTGTAGCCATTGTAACAAGTAGCCATGAACCAATTTTAAATCTAGTCAATCAGTCAATGACCACAGGCCTCAATTACCAACCAATCAATGTCAGCCGCTTGCTTCTGAAAGGCAGCCAACAAGCTCACCCCAATCAGCATACCTAGGAGTGCCAACCAATTCATAACACTCTAATCAGATAAACACGTTGCTACAGATTATGTCAACCCACTTATGCCTGTGAAAGTCGGCCAATCCTTCAAGACCACTCTTTTGTTTTGTTTTGTTTTATTTTAAGTCAGAGTCTCACTCTGTTGTCCAAGCTGGAGTACTCAGTGGCACAATCACAATTCACTGCACCTTCAAACTCCTGGACTTAAGCAATCCTCCAGCCTCAGACTCCTGAATAGCTGGGACTGCAGGCATGTGCCACCACGTCCAGCTAATTTTGTGAATTTTTGTAGAGGTGAGATCTCACTATGTTGCCCAGGCTGGTCTCAAACTTCTGTGCTGAAGTGATCCTCCTGCCTCCGCCTCCCAAAGTCCTGGGATTATAGGCATGAACCACCTAAGGTCACTCTTCCCAAAGCCCAGAAGAGATTGTGCCTAACCAGCATAGCTTTCTTACTATAGAAAGCAGTATTTTCCAACTTTGTCTTTTTATTTCAGACAGTGAAAGCTCATAATCCTTTGGAAAGAATTGTTTAAGTCCATTAAATTTACCAGCTTTATATTTAAATTTCTTAATAAAAAACACAAATAAGTTCGAAATTCCTTTGATCCGTTTTATCATAATTAAAACTATCATTACCAGTAAAAAAATAAAAAGTGAATAACCAAAATATTAGATTTTTCTCCCTACATGGAAAAGTATTAATATAGGGAATATAACTTATTAGAAACAGCCAAAAGCAATTTTGAAAATGCATACAGCTGCCAGGTAAAATTGTCACAATGAACCCATGTCAAACTGTTTTTTAAGTAAGAATTAGTCTAATGTTTAAAATAATACAACCAGGGTAAGCCCAATTCACTCATTTAACAAATACCTATTGAGCAGCTAATTACTATATGCTAGGCTCTTTACTAGGCAATGAGGATAT
The DNA here is from genome assembly GCA_963574415.1 of Tarsius wallacei. Lineage (NCBI taxonomy): Eukaryota > Metazoa > Chordata > Mammalia > Primates > Tarsiidae > Tarsius > Tarsius wallacei. The sequence continues at coordinate 31,301 of CAUYQG010042409.1, forward strand.
GGCAATGAACGGACAACAATCCTACTGACTAGAGTGAAGTAAACACACGATAGCAATAAACAGAATACAAAGGCAAAATGTATAATATGTTAGAGGAGGAAAACTGAAGCAGGAAAATGATTTTGTGTGTGGGAGGAGAGAGTGGTGAAAAAATTAAGATGACCAGAAAAAGACTTGCTGAGAAAGTGGCTTTTAAGTAAAGAACTGAAGAAAGGGAGAAATAAGCCAAGAGAATATCCCAAGGAAAAGCCTACTAGACAGAGTGAACGCCCATGTACAGAGGTAAGCCTAAAGTGTTTAAGGTACAGCAAGTGTGGCTGGAGCAGAGCAAAAGGGAGGAAAAAATGTAAGTTTAAGACGGGGAAATAAAAGTTCAGATTATGTGCTGTCTTTAGGTATTAGGAAGAACTCTAGCATCTGTAATAAGTGAAATGGGAGGCAATTAGAAGGTTTTGAGCAGAGGAATGACATAATCTGACTTATACTTTAATAGGTTCACTGGGTTCAGAATTGATGGAAAGAGGATTAAAAAACAAAAAAGAAGCCGGGCTCGGTGGCTCAGCCTGTAATCCCGCGCCTTGGGATGCTAAGGTGAGTGGATTGCCTGAGCCTGTGGGTTCGAGACCCACCTGGGCAACTTGGTGAGACCTCATCTCTACAATAAATCAAAAGATTAGCCGGGCGTGGTAGTGCACGTCTGTACTTCCAGCTACTTGGAAGGCTGAGGTAGAAGGATCGCTGGAGCCCAGCAGGACGAGGCTGCAGTGACCAGGAATGGCTACTGCACTCCAGTCTGGGTGACAGAGTGAGACTCCAACTCAAAAAAAAAAAAAAAGTGTCTGTGACAGCACACCATACTTCTTCCTTTGGTGAGTGCCCATTCTCAGCCTTCATGCTGTCTGCTGGCTACATAAGACCTTTGTAATTCTGCCAACCAGTTACACATTTTTCTATTGAGCAGACACTTTTATTTTCCTATTCCTATAGTAAACTTGCCCATCTTCCAAAACCAGAAATTTTCAGTCTGTGTACTCCCAATTTTGATCAAAGTATGGAATTTATTATCACAAATAAATTCTGTCACACCACTTCTGAGAAATGGAACATTTTGTTGCATATTTTGTGAAAGGTCTAGAGAGCAAGGAAGCAAGAGATAAGCACAGTACTATGACGTCAAGCTGAGACCAGGGAAAGGTGGAATATTTATTGGGTCACATAAGAACTTGGGCTATTGATGATAAATAGAGCTCAATCCAGATAGCAAACAGTGTTCAGAAACCAGAAGCATGGTGCTAATGAACTCTGTGATAATCATGGACACTTTTACATATAGTGAGTTAGTCTGATACTATGGTAGTGATTGTGTTATGAACGTTTTTATGATTTTTAATCTACCAAAAATTCTAACATTTGCAAGTGTATTGCAAGAACCAAATGCTTGAGGACCTCAGAAATAGATGCAAATTCTATTAAGGTAGTGACCATGTCCAACAAATGAAGGAGAGCACACAGGTAGTGATATATAATTATCTGTTAAATAAATGAATGAATGCCTTTTCTTCCCACGTTTTCTACTAGGGCCTATCTGATAAACTTATTTGAGGTAACTTGCTAACACTGATAAAAGGTGACAATGTTTAGCTAATAGTTAAATATTTAACAGAAACTTGCAAAGCCTTGTTACAAAGAATCCTATTCAAGCAACTAGGAATTTCAGACAATAGAACAAAATATGCAGAGAACTAAGAATGCAGATAACACATAAATTCAGCCTACTTCCTAAATAAAAAAAATCAGAGACTTGAGATTAGAAAGAAAAAACATGCAGCAGAACTTAATTACTTTACCTATTCCTAAATATATACTAACGCAAACTAAGGGCAGACACTGTGACTTAATGAGAGGATGCTCATATAATAAGTATTACAAACAAATAAACTTTGTAATATGGTAGAAGGTGTTCATTGCTATGAAAAAATATTTAGAATAAGGAAAATAATTTAAGATAACAAAACAAAAAAAATAAAAAGAAAAATCATTCAATCAGGCCCTCAGTCAGCAGTTCTAAGCTTTGTCCTCAAACACTTGGAATTTAAAGACAAATTAGATGTGGCTCTGCTTAGTCTAGTTGACACACATGAACAACAGAAAGAGGCAAGAGGCTCTCATTTTGTAAATGCTCTAATAAAAACAGGTAGAGAGTGCTATGGGGACTTCTCATAATGGCTGGCAATTCAGGGAAATCTTCAGAGACGATAAAACATTTGCATTAGATATTAAGAACTTGGGATGATTTAATCAGTGGAGAGGAGAGAAAGGACATTCAGGTGGCAGAAATAGCTTATGCAATAATCTGTAGTTATGACAGAGGATAGCAATTCAAGTAGAGGTGAAAAGTTTGTTGTAGCTAAAGCATAATTACAACAGAAAGCAAACTAAGGGTGTATGGTGGGGACTGGAGGGAGAGAGGGAGTAGCTTTGCAGGAGATGAGCCTGGCAAGGATCCAATCTTTCTAGCATACATTAACAGTTTCCACATACACTGAATACATTTGTATGCTGTCCTGTATTTTGATCATAGAAAACAGCGGGCTTAAAAGTGCTGTGGAACAAAGCAGTATACTTTTGTTTTTACCATGGGTATGCTTGGCTTTAACTAGACCCAGACTACAAAAATCCAAACTTACAAAACAGATAAAATAGGATGTGATTATTTTGTGAACAAGGGGATTCTTAACTTTATAAAAGGACTTACATTCTTTGTTCTCAAATACAAAACTAGTGCATGAGCTTGCCAACTCCCTGGATGTGTCAGGAATCTCCCATAATGGAGCTATTCCTGACACACTTCTGACTCCTCAGTAGAACGAATTTTTTTGCTTTCTTTTAATGTTCTCTATATATACAGAACATAAAACCAATTCCCTATAAGACATGAATTTCTATTTCTACTATGGTTTTAGTAAATATTATGAGTTGAGTTTCTACCTAGTACACCCTTTCCTTCCTTATGGATAAATAAATTGAAAGGCAGAAAGGGAAAGGAATCACTTAAATAGCTTTCATGGTATCAAATCAGAAGAACCCAGTGCTGGGGCTATAAGAGAAGTGACGATTGAAGTTCATTAAGAAGATGAGGGTCACCAAACCTATAGTGGTCACTAATGTGGCCGCTGGAACTGTGTGATAACTGACACCAAAGATTCCTGGTAATGAGTGGAAATTGGGGCATAGGAAACACAAGGATAGTAGCAGGAGGGTCTTGTTCTTTTTGTTTGGAGCAAATGAATTAGACAAGAATCTCATAAATGGCACTTGTATTTAGAAAATGTTTGCCAAAGGCCTTAGTGATGTTGCCTGGGATTATAGCATTCTCAGTCTATGTCCTTATCAGTTGTAACTCCTTCCTATTGGAGCTTAGAGTGAACCCTTCTTTAAAAATAAAACACACAGCCAGGCTCGGTGGCTCAGCCTGTAATCCCAGCACTTTGGAAGACTGAGGCAGGTGGATTGACTGAGCCCACGGGTTTGAGACTAGCCCAGACAACTTGGCAAGACCTCATCTCTATAATAAAAAAAATTGCACACCTGTAGTTCCGGCTACTTGGAAGGTTGAGGTGAAAAGATCGCCGGAGTCCAGTAGGCCGAGGCTGCGGTGGCTGTGAGCGTGCCACTGCACTCCTCCAGCCTGGGTAATAGAGTGAGACTCCAACTAAAATAAATAAATAACACACACACACACATACACACACACACACACACACACAAAGATTTTGAGAGTGATCCCCCCGGGGCATTCCTACTACTACACCTCTCATGACACTAGTCTTAATATATTAATGTGTTGAAGGCTCAAAGTTTAATATTTGAGTTGATTGATATTCATACTTTAAGATTAATATTTAAATTATGTGTAAGTGGTCAAATACATAAACCATTTATCTTACTTGCTAAGAATCTGTATTTATCATTACATTAAAATGTATATATGTGATTGGGTGTGTGTGTGTGCATGCTTATTTTCAATATCTAAAGCTAACATACTTAATGATAAAAGACTCAAAGCTTACCCATTAAGGATGGGAAATAAGAAAAAAATGTCTAGTCTCAAAAATTCTAATCGACATTGTTCCACAGTTCTCAGCCAATAAAACAAAGAAAAAAAAAGAAGTAAAATGTTCTTTAACCATAAATCATAAGTTGTCTATATAGAAAATACTAAGGCATATTAAAGAAAAATCTTGCTAGAAAAATAAGTGAATTCAACAATGCCACAGAATACAATATTAATATTTTAAAATCAGTAGTATTCTTGTATTTTTATATATTTGCAAAAAACTAGAAATGAAGTTAATACAAATGCCTTTATGATTACATCACAAAATCAAGTATCTACCCATAAATTTAACATAACAATGAAGCAAAACCTTCATTTAAATTTTTTTTTTTATTATTTTAAAGATGTGGGGTACAGTTCAGGTTTAGGTATGTAAATGTTCATTATGCAGGTACCCTTGTTGATGAGGTGTGCCTTCCCCTCCCCTGGTAGTTTCCTACTACTGCCAATCCCTTTCACATAGTATTATGATAATTGTTCAAGGTCCACTTATGGGTGAGAACACATGGTACTCATTTTTTTGTTTCTGTAATAGAGCGCTCCATATTATAGACTCTAAGTCCATCCAAGTTGCTGCAAAGTTCATAATTTTGTCCTTCTTTATGGCTTGTGTGATATTCCACCATATATATGTACCACATTTTTTTTTATCCTGTTCTCCTTCGATGGGCAACATGGTTGGTTCCCTGTTTTTGCTATTGTGAATAATTCTGCATAAACATGTGTGTGCAGGTATCTTTTTCATAGAGTGATTTGAATTCCTCTGGGTATATTCCCAGCAGGGGGACTGTGGGATTGTATGGAAGGTCGATTTTTCGATCTTTGAGGAATCACCACACTGTTTTCCATAGAAGTTGTACTTGTTTACACTACCACCAACAGTGTAGAAGTGTTCCCTTTTGCCCGCATCCCATCCAGCATCTGTTGTTTTTTGTCATTGATGATGGTCATCCTGACTGAAGTTAGGTCTTATCTCAGTGTGGTTTTAATTTGCATTTCTTTGATGACTAGTGAGGCTGACTATTTTTTAATGTATCTGTTGGCTGCTCAAATGTCTTCTTTTGAGAAGTGTCTATTCATATCTTTTGCCCACTTTGTAATGGGACTTTTTTTTTTGGCATGTTTGAGTTCCTTATAGATCTTAGATATTAGGCCTTTGTTAGATATACAGTTGGCAAATGTTTTTTCCCCATTTTGTGGGCTGTCTCCCTGCTGTCTTAATGGTTTCTTTTGCTTTTTCAGAAGCTTTTCAGTTTGATGAAGTCCCATTTGTCTATCTTATCTCTTATGGCATGGACACTTGTGGTTTTAATCAGGAATTGGTTTCCAGTTCCAATTTCCATAAGAGTTATCTCCTGAATTTTCTAAGGTTCTTATAGTTTGAGATTTTATGTTTAGGTCTTTGATCCATTTAGAGTTGATTTTTGTGTATGGTGACAGGTGGGGTTTTGTTTTAATCTCTCACATTTGGTCAGCCAGATTTCCCAGCACCATTTATTGAATAGGTTCTCCTCTCCCCAGTGGCTGGTGGTGAAGGCTTTGTTGAAGATGAGTTAGTTGAGAAATTGGGGTTTGGTTCTGGAACATCCATCTTGTTCCATTGGTCTATATGATTGTTCTTATACCAATACCAGGCTATTTTGATTATTGTAGCTTTATAATAAAGTTTAAAGTCTGGGAGTGTGATACCTCCAGCTTTGTTTTTTGTTTGTTTGTTTTATTTTGTTTCTGCTGAGGATTGTTTTGGCTAGTCATGATATTTTATGTTTCCATATGAATTACTGTATTATCATTTCCAGATCTGAGGAGAATGATGTTGATAAATATTTGGGTATTGCATTGAATCTGCAGATTGCCTTTGGTAGGATGGACATCTTAGCAATGTTGATTCTTCCTATCCATGAGCATGGAATATTTTTCCATTTGTTTGTGTCTTCTTGGATTTCTTTGAGCAATGTTTTGCAGTTGTCATTGTAAAGGTCTTTCACTTCTCTGCTTAGGAAGATGCCTGAGGTATTTCACTTTATTGTGGCTATTGTGAATGGGACTGTGCTTTTCATTTGGGTTTAATTGTTTATTGTTGTTATATAGGAATGTGACTGTTTTTTCACATTTATTTTATTCCCTGAGACTTTGCCAAATTCCTTTATCAGCACAAGAAGGTTTTTGATAGATTTTCTTGAAATTTCAAGGCATAGAATCATGTCATCTAAAAGAGGGATAACTTTTTCTATTTTGATACCACTGATTTCCTTCTCTTGTCTGATTGCTCTAGCTAGGACTTCCAATACTAAGTTGAACAGGAAGTGTGAGAGTGGACATTCTTGAATTGTTTTAGTTTTCAGGGAAAATGAATCCAATTTCTGTCTGTTTAACAATATGTGGCTGTGGGTTTATTGTAGATGGTGCTAAATATTTTGAAGTATGTTCCCTCTATGCCTAGGTGTTAAGGATTTTTATCAAGAAGGGTGCTGGATTTTATCAAAAACTTTTTCTGCACCTAATGATATAATCATGTGATTTTTGTTTTTACATCTGTTAATGTGTTTAAATACATTTATGGTCTTGTGGATGTTGAACCAGCCCCGCATCCCAGAAATGAAGTCTATTTGGTCATGGTGCATGACTTTTGAGATGTGTTGTTGGATCTGGTTTGCTAGAATCTTGTTGAGAATTTTGGCATCTGTGTTCCTCAAAGACATTGGCCTGTAGTTCTCTTTCTTTGTTGGATCTTTACCCAGTTTGAATATCAATGTGACGTTAGCTTCATAAAATGATTTGGGGAGATTTCCATCTTTTGCAATTGTCTGGAATATTTTCAATGGGATTGGTATCAGCTCCTTGTATGTTTTGCAGAATTTTTCTAGAAAGTCATTTGGTCCAGGACTTTTTTTGTAGGTAGTTTTCTTATGACATAATCGATTTCCTGCGTTGTTATTGGACAATTTAGGATCTTGATTTCTTCTTGTTTCAACCTGTGGAGATTGGGTGATGTCAGAAAGTCCTCCATTTCATTTAGGTTTTCATGTTTTTTTCTATACTAGTATACATAGTAATCTCTGAGAATCTTTTGTATTTCTTCAGGGTAAGTTGTGACTTGATCTTTGGCATTTCTAATTGTATTTTGGGGTTTTTTTCTCTCTTTTTCTTGGTCAGTCTAGCTAGGGGTTCATCAATCTTGTTTATCTTTTTAAAGAACTAGCCTTCTGCTTCATTGATTTTTTTGTATTATATTTTTGTCTTCTATGTCCTGAATTTGTATTTTGGTGATCTGGATTCTTCTGCTGAAGTTAGCATTTTGATGGGCTTGCTTTTCCACCTTCCTTAGGTGATTTGTTAGGCTGCTAACTTGTGATCTTTCCATTTTCTTCATGTGTTTTCATAGAAATATGAATTCCCCTCCTAATACTGCTTTCATGGCAACCCAGAGATTTTGATAAGATGTTTCTTCATTTTCATTTGTTTCCAGGAGTCTTTTAATTTCTGTTTTGATTTCCATGTTGACCCAGGAGTTCTTCAGCATCATGCTGTTTAGTGTCTATGTCTTTGTGGGTTTTGAGGGAACTTTGCTGATGTTGATATTTATTTTTATTCCACTGTGGTCTGAGAAGGTGCATGGCAGTATTTCAATCTTATGGAATTTGTTTATGCTTGATTTATGGCCGAGGATCTGGTCAATATTAGAGTATGTTCCACGTGGTGATAAGTAGAATGTATATTTTATGGTTCTTGGGTGGAGTATTCTGTAGGTATCAGTTAAGTCCATTTGGTCAAGCATCATGTTGAGTTTCCAGATCTCCTTGTTGATTTTTTGTCTTGATGATCTCTCTCGGGTTGTTGCTGGGGTGCTTAAGTTCCCAGCTATGATAGTGTTAGAGTCAATATCTTTTTTTAGTTTACCTAGAAGCTGCTTTATGAAAGCTGGTGCTCCTATGTTGGGCGCACCTATGTTTAGGATGGATATTCCTTGTGGATGTATTGAACCTTTTATCATTATATAGTGACCTTCTGTATCTTTTTAAATTTTTGATAGCTTAAAGGGTATTTTGTCTGTTTTATGATCACAACTCCTGCTTTCTTTTGTGTTCTGTACACCCAAAAATGTGTTTTCCATCCTCTTACTTTGAGTCTGTGAGTGTCCTTTCTGTTGAGATAAAACTCTAGGAGACAAAATATTGTTGCATCATGATATTTTATCCAATTTGCCATTCTATGTCTTTTCAGTGGTGCATTTAGTCCATTCATACTCAGGTTGTTTATTGAGATGTGAGAGTTTATCCTTTTCATGACATTCTCATAGAGTTTGCTGCTGCTGTTTTTTTTTTTAAATCTGTTTGTTGTCTTCCTTCTGACTCCTGAGTTGATTTATGTGTGTTTTCCATCTTTTTCCTTTGTTCTTGTGAAGAGGATCATTGTTCTTTTTTTTTTTTCTTTCTTTCTTTCTTCTGTGTTTAATACTTTCTTAGGTGTTTCCTGTAGAGCTGGTCTGGAGATGGCATAAACTCTTAGGGATTGAATGTCTGGGAAGGAGTTTAATTCTCCATTGCTGATGAAACTTACCCTAGCTGGGTAGGTACCTATTGGTTGAAATTGTTTATCTTGGAGAACTTTGAAGATTGGGCTCCAATCTTTCCTAGCCTGAAGTTTTTCTTTGGTAAGTCTGCTGCTATTCTATTTGGTCTCCCCTGGTAGTTAGTCTGACCTTTCTCTCTTGTAGTCTTTAGGATTTTTTCTTTTATATCTACTTTGTGTAAGTGATTTACTACGTATCTAGGAATTGGTTTTCTCATTTGTTGTCTTACAGGTGTGTTCTGAATTCCTTGTATTTGAATAGTCACATCTCTGATGAGATGAGGGAATTATCTTGGATAATTTCATGGAATGTTTGTTCCAGGATGGTCCCTGTCTCTCTACCTGCCTCAGCGATTCCAACTAATCTTAGGCTCAGCCTATTCATATAGTTTGTTCATCTCTTGGAGGCTTTGTCCTGCATTTGTAAAGCTTCTTTTCTATGTTTTTGACAGTTTGGATTAGTTCCCTGTTTGGGTCCTCAAGCTCTGAGATTTTTTCTTCTGCTTGGTTAATTCTGCTTTCCATGCTTATCTGTTTGCTATTTATTTCATTCACTGTATTCTTTATTGCTGTTATCTTTGTTATCAACTCTTCATTCTTTCCTCTTCTCTCTCCTCTTTTCTATTTATTCTCCTTATTAATATCTTGATATCTTGGTTTGTGGTTTGAGACCAGTCATTCTGGGAGCTCTTCATTGTTTGAGTTCCAAAGTCTATATTCTCAGTTTTCCTCCTAGGAGTCTGTATAGAACCCATATTCTTCCTTTAGTTTTTCTTTATTTGTGTAGGTTTTCCTCCCACTTTTTAAACCTCTTTTCTAATTCTATTGTTCAGTGATGGGGGGGTAGCTTTTACTTCTGTTTGCTCAGTCTCCTATTCTTCCTTATGTGCATCCTCTGACTTTGTTCAATTTTGAAGTTGGACTGGGGGTGGGAAGACTGTGCTTTTTCCAGTTTTGAGAATTAAGTGGGAAGCTGTGATTCAGAAGCTATCTGCAGAGTCCAGTGTTTGGGTCCCCTGGAACCCATTTCCCACTGCCCTACAATCTGTCCATGCAGTGGGGGTGTATGTTTATCCCCTGAAAGCAAAATGAGATAAGAAAAAGGAAAAGAATAGAAAAAGGAAGGAGGCAGAGGAAAGAAGGTAGAGCAAGAAAAGGAGAGGAGAGAAAACAGGTATACCAATAAACAGAAAAACAGAGAAACAAAGACAGAAAAAAACACACACAAAAAAAACATACAATCATACAAACAAAAAAAAAACGCTGTTGATGTACTCGCTCTCAAAAATACCCACACACAAACATTTTTTTAAAAACCATTAAAATAGCAGGAACAAAGTAAGTATGAAAACATAAACAAAAACATAAAGAAAGAGAGAAGAAAAAAGAAAGCTTAAATGAGAAACAAACCAAAAAAACTTGCTCTGTGGCCATTTCTTTAACTCCAGGTCTCTTTGGGCTATTGCTTCTAGTTAAGGAGTGGCTCTGGTCTCCAGCTCATCACCTCCACTCTCAGTGCAGGCTGATATAGTTGCTCTCAGTATGAGTCAGATGCCCCATGGACTACTGTGGGAGGAGCTTGTATCAGATCCAGACTCACTCAACTTGTCTGCTGCTGTTGGTGTCAAGTCTTCCACTCAGTTCTGACGTGTCTGTTCCTGTTCTAGCATGGGTAGAGGTGTCTGTCTATCTGAGTCCAATGAGGAGATAGCCTCTGGGTCCCAGGTTGGAGACTGGACAGAGTTGGGCAGAGCAATGCCAGTCTCTGCCTGGTCCCAGTCAGCATCTCCTCACCATGGTGGGGCTCTGTTCCAGATTTTCATGCCCTGCTTTCTCCACTGTTCCTGGGACTCATGATCAGTCTGCTGCCACAGGTGATGGTGCGGGCAGCGCATCAGGTGGTGAGGAGTAGCTGTTCTCTGCTGCCTCCTCTCAAGAAAGTCCCAAGAATGGCAGATAATCCTGTGTGCCAGGGGCTCAAATCTGAGGGCTGTAGTGGGTTGCAGTCACCTCCAGAAGAGAGCCCTAGGTGCATGAATTGAGGCTCCCCCAGACAGACTTTCACTCATCCACTGGCACACACCCACTCAGGCAGAGAATTTTTATGGACACTTGCTTTTGCAGAGACTCTCACACTTTGACCTCTTCCATTGCCTTCTTGCCTCCTCCGAGAGCTCTATTTTTAAAACTAAAGAACATTGTTGACAGACATTAAAAGAATATCTAAATATACTGAGATAAGCCATTTTCAAAAACTGGAAGACTTAAGACATTTAAAATGTGCATTATCCTTAAATTGATTAATATATGCAACAAAATCTCAATCAAAATTCTATCAGGCATTTTTTTAAAAATTAGGATCAATAAGGTGATTCTAAAATTTATATGGGAAAACAAGTCAAGATGATTTTGAAGAATCAGGTTGGAGAATGAACAATACCTGATCTCAAGATGTACTATAAACCTATAGCAATCATGATAGTATTATATAGAAATAAAGGTAAACCAACAAATCAGTGAAACAGAATAAGGGTTTTATAAATACACCCATACATATAATGGTCACATGATTTTTGACAGAGAAATTAACTCAATTTAATGAGGGAAACAGTCATTTAAATAAATGTGCTAAAAACCTGGCTATCTCTATTAAAACAAATGAACCTCAACCCAATATCACAAAATTTAATTTGAAATAGATTAAATTGTACACAAAATTTAATATAAAATAAACCATATACCTAAATATAAAAGCCAAAACTCTACACTTTCGGAGAAAAACAAAAGAGAAAGCCATGGTTCTAAATTAGGCAAAGATTTATTAGATGAGATTAAAAAAAAAACAGGAACCGCAGAAGAAAAAGTGATAATAATCTTCTCCAATATTACTACCTATTTATTTTCAAATGCCACTATCAAGAAAATTAAAAGACAATCCATTATCTGGAGACAAAATGTTACATAAATGATACATAAATCTGACAATATGATACATAAATCTGGCAAAATACTTGCATTCAAAATAAATAAAGGCTCTTTATAATTCAATAATTTAAAAATTAACCAACCCAATAAAAAATGTGCACTCACTTGGGACTTGTCCAAAAATACATTCTCAACAAAAAACTTCATTTGTTTTAACTGATGTCATTATTAACATAAAAATATATACAGACAAATCTCAACATAAAAAGGTTCTATTTGGGAATAACATACAAGAAATAGGTTTGTAATCTGGGACATACATCCTAACAGGGTGGCCTCCAGTATGTCCAAAGAACCAAACAAAAAAAAATTGAAGAGTTTATTGGGGAAAGAAGAGAATATACAATTGTTTTGAATCAAAGTTCATTGGTACTAGCTGTGTTTTATCAGAACTGATGAGTTGCAATAGACAAGTGTTAGTAATTGTTAGGTAGGACTTGTCATCTTGGAGTTACGTTTAAGCCCTTGTATTTTCAGATTGGGTTTCTGAGATAGTTTTTGAGACAGGCAAGTGTTTTTTGTAAAGCAGTTAGCTGTTTTTGTGTTGTCAGTACATTCACATAATCATAATCTGAGCCCTTGGCTTTTCATCATAATTATTTTGGTGGTAACAGTCCAGTGATAACACATCAGCAGAATCTACTGGAGTGGAGGCAGAGAAGCCCACAAATAAAGGTAATAAAGTTTTAATGGTCCATTCTACTCTTGCACTTATCCACCCTATTATAAGTTATCATTTCGTTTTATAGCATCACAATCATATAAATGCTAACTGTAGTGCTTCATGGTCTTTCTTCTATACTGGAATTTTCCCAGTGCTGTCCACTGAAGAGCAGACTGATCTCATATCAAACCCAACAGAACTGGGATAAGAATTTTGCATTGACTCACACAAATAGACTGACAAAAATAGAAACCCTTTATCAACTAAAAAAATAGAATCTGCATGGAAATAATATGTTACTTTATTTGAACATTTAATTTAATCAGAACATAATTCTTTAATTACTGCTTTATTATACAGGCAGGTGATGCCTATTAAATTAAGCCTCTTAAATGCATTCATGCTTGTGTAATCCAAGAAGTTCTTGCTAGTTTCAACAGAAAAAGATACTATAAATGGAGATATTTAAAATTATGCAAAATATCACCCTCAAATTTATAAACTGTTTTATTACAATTAAATCAACTTTATTCCTATTGATGTTTCAAAACTGAACTTACTATTTTCTGATTAATAAAGTAATATATGATCATAAGAAAAAATAGAGTATACAAAATGTGAAGGAGAAAAAATTCACTTAATTAAATAATTCAAAATAAATAGCCATTACAATTTTTAATGTTACTTTCTAGCACTTTTTTTAGTAACTTTTTTATTATACATTTGCAATCATATGATCATATGGTAGATACATTTTTTATACTGCCTTTGTTATTTACCAATATATAAATGATATATACATAATTACCTATTTTAGTCTAGTTAAGGATTAATTTTGTACCAAATTTTTGAGCAATACAGAAAATTATAAGGACAAAAATAGAAACGTATATATTCCCACAACCAAAAGATGAGATTTATTTTACATTGTTGTATTATCTCACTACTTTACGCTGTTTTTTTTTTTTGAGTTTGAGTCTCACTCTGTCGCCCAGGCTGGAGTGCAGTGGCACACTTACAGACACTTCAGCCTTGACCTGGGTTCTCATATGTTTTTATATTTATTTTTAGAAATTGGTCTTATTTTTTATTTTATTATGACAATGTGAAGTACAAATGAGGATTAACTAAGTAAGTAGGCTGTATATTGGTGAAGTTTGGGCTTCTAACTGGCCCTCAGTCCCTCTGGTAATGAACCAAGTACTATTTGTATTGTCACGACCTCCTTCCTCCCCTGGCAGTCTTCCAAGTAGCTGGAACTACAGGTACGCACCACCATGCCTAGTTATCTTATGGTTTTTATAGCTATTCAATATATATATATATATGAAGTCTTACATCTTCAACTAATTTGGTTTTGTAACTTACCTGTATTGTAAATATATATATATATATACACATTTTATTACACCCCTTACTAGCACTAGACCTTATAATTTTTAAAGTTTCTATCAATTTGGTTAGTGATATATAGTTTCTGTTGCCTTAATTTCCTTTTTTTGTTTGTTTGCAATGAGATTATGCATATTGTTAAATGTTCTTTGGTATTTTTCTAATGAGATATTACTACTTTTAATAATTTGTTACATTTACCTAGAAATTAAGGGTATTAACCTTTATCAAATCGGGGGCAAATTATTTTCCCGTTTAGCCTTTTAATATTCTCAGTCTTTTGCCATATGGTTTTTTTAATGGTTAGGCAATTCAAGAGATCTGTTGTGTAATTTATTCTATTGCTTTCAAGCTCAGAAGGCACCTACATTTCTAGCCCTTTGTTTATATTTTCTTAAATTTCTCCTAATGTGTTATACAATTAAACATTTAACATTTTCACTAAGTCACTTTAATACTACCTTGTGATACTACTGAACATATGTTAAGATTTTACATATATTAGCATCTATTTTAGTACAGTCTGTTCTGTTCTTTTTATCTAATTTTCAGTTCTGATGCAAAGAAAATAATACTTTAATTACTGCGCTTCTGTATGATCCTAAAAATACGTATTACAATAAATTCTTTATTGTCAATGTTCTTAGCTACATTTTGCAGTTTGCTCTCATCAAAGACCGGCAGAATTATTATTTTTATTGCCAAAAAATGTATTTGGGTTTATTGAAATTGTCTCAAAGCATAAATTAATTGGAAATGTCTGAAACATCTTTACAACACTCAAAAATGTGATTGGGGATGCATTACATGCAGACATATAACCTCTCAACATGACTACAGTGAAAGTCATTATTATGTCTTTCAAATATTAAACAAGCCATCCTTGCATTCCTGGGAAAGAGTCCTATTGTAAGTGAGGTGGAAATTTTACTGTGTGGTGCTAAATATGCTTTCTTTTTGTATTATTGTTGAATTGTGTATCTCTATTATCCATGACATTCTCTATACTTGTGTTTTCTTAGGGTTCTTTTTTTGTTTCAGTCTGAAGATTGCTTAACAAAATAGTTTGATTTGTTTTTCAAGTATTTTTTTAAGCTCTGAAATATTTTATATAACACTATGGTTACCTGTTTTTTGCAAACTCAGAAAAGCATACTTGTAAAGCTTTCTTAACCAATTTATACATATATGCATAAATATGATTTATATTTTTTGCACAAAATTTAGAATTTCCAATATGTTTGTATCCAACTGTGCATGGAATTTTTAATGTAAAGTTAAAATCGCTTCCATATATATATATATTATTTTTTTGAGTTGGAGTCTCACTCTATTGCCCAGGCTGGAGTGCAGTGGCACACTCACGGCCACCCCAGCATTGACCTGCTGGGCATCAGCGATCCTTCTGCCTCAGCTTTCCAAGTAGCCAGAACTACAGGCACACACTAACACATCTGGCTAATTTTTTATTTTTTGTAGAGACATGGTTTTGCCAAGTTGCTCAAGCTGATCTCAAACCCTCAGGCTCAGGCAATCCACTCTCCTTAGCCTTCCAAAGTGCTGGGATTGCAGGCTGAGCCCAGCCCCACATATGTTTTTATATTTATTTTTATAAATTGGTCGTATTTTTTATTTTATTATGACAATGTGAAGTACAAATGAGGATTAACTAAGTAAGTAGGCTGTATATTGGTGAAGTTTGGTCTTCTAACTGGCCCTCAGTCCCTCTGGTAATGAACCAAGTACTATTTGTATTGCCACATGACCCCCTTCCTCCCCTAGCAGTGCCCAGTGACTCTAATCCCTCTCTTGTGCAAATGTGACTAATGTTCAAGATCCATTTATGAGTGGGAACATGTGGTAGTCAGATCTTTGTTTCTGTGATAGTTCACTTAGTGTGATAGCCTCCAACTCTATCCAATTTGCTGCAAAGTTCATGATTTTGTTCTTCTTTATGACTGTGTAATACTCTATTATGTATATGTAACACATTTTAGTATCCAGTTCACTTTTTGATGGACTGTAGGGCTGGGTCCATGTTTTTGCCTTTGTAAATGGTATGGCAATAAACATGTATGTGCAAATATTTTTTTTGGTGGGGGGAGAGTGATTTATGTTTCTCTAGGTATACTCCCAGGAGAGGGAATGCTGGATCATATAGAAGGTCAATTATTAATTCTTTTAGGAACTGCCACACTGCTTTCCATAGAGTTTGAACTAGCTTACACTCCCACCAACAGTGTCCTGTAGAAGCATTCTCTTTTATCTGTACCTATACCAGCATCTGTTGTTTTTGACTTATTAATGATAGCTATCCTAACCAGAGTTAGGTGGTATCTCACTGTAGTTTTGATATGCATTTCTCTGATTATTAGTGAGGCTGAGCATTTTTCATGTGTCTATTGTCTACTTATATGTATTCTTTTGAGAAATGTCTGTTCATATCCAATGCCCACTTTTTAATGGGGTTTTTTTATTTGTTTATTTGTTACTTTTTTCACTTCATTTGAGTTCCCTGTAGATCCTGGATGTTAGGCCTTTGTAAGGTGCATAATTTGCAAATAGTTTTTCCCATTTTGTGGGTTGTATTTTTACTCTCTTGATGGTTTATTTTACTTGCAAAAGCTTTTCAGTTTGATTAGATCCCACTTGTTTATCATAACTTTGATGGCATTCACTTTGGGGGACTTGGTAAATAATTTGCTGCCCATTCCAATGTGCATAATGGGTGTTTCTTATGTGTTTTTTTTCTAGGATTCTTTTAATTTGAGGTTTTGTATTTTGGTCTTTGATCCATTTTGAGTTGATTTTTGTATATAGTGATAAGTAAGAGTACAGTTTATTATTGTGCATGAGGTCAGCCAGTTTTCCCAGCACCATTTGCTAAATATGATCTCCTTTCTCCAGTGATTGTTATTGGTGGCTTTGTCAAAGATGGGTTGCTTGAGAGACCATGTTTTTGCTTCTGGGATCTCTGTCCTATTCCATTGAATATGTGCCTATTCTTGTACTAATACCAGGTTGTTTTGATTACTGTAACCTTGTAATAAAATTTAAAATCTGGAAACCTGATATCTCCCTCTTTGTTCCTTTTGTGGAGGATTGTTTTGAGTGTTCGTGCTTTTTTCTGTTTCCATGTGAATTACTGCATGGTTGTTTCCAGGTTGGAAAAAAATTATGTTGGTAATTTGACGCGTATTGCATTGAATCTATAGATTGCCTTGGTAGAATGGGATTGTGTTTTTTATTTGGTTGCCACCTATTTGTTATTGGTATATAGAAATGCAATAATCGACTCGGCTCGATGGCTCAGCCTGTAATCCTGCGCCTTGGGAGGCCGAGGTGAGTGAATTGCCTGAGCCCGCGGGTTCGAGACCCACCTGGGCAACTTGGTGAGACCTCATCTCTACAATAAATCAAAAAAATTAGCCGGGCATGGTAGCGCATGCCTGTAGTTCCAGCCACTTGGAAGGCTGAGGCAGAAGGATCACTGGAGCCCTGCAGGTCGAGGCTGCAGTGGCCGGGAGCAGCCACTACACTCCAGTCTGGGTGACAGAGTGAGACTCCAACTCAAAAAAAAAAAAGAAAAAAGAAATGCAATAATCTTTTGCACATTAATTTTGCAACCTGAGACCTTACCAAACTCATTTATCAGTGCAAGGAGGCTTTTGACATACTCCCTAATGTTTTCTTTTTATATTACTACTTTATTTTAATAATGTGGGGTATAATTCTGTATTAGATACATAGATGGTCATTGTATAGGTGAATTTTGACCCTCCCACTGATCCTCCCTTCGCCTGGTTTCGGATCGGTTGCCCTTATTCATATTATGTACTTTCCCCTCTCTTCCCTCACAGTGTCCTGCTATGGTCGATCCTTTTTTCATAGCAGTATGACAAATGATCATGATCCACTTATGAGTGAAAACATGTGATACTCAGAGTATTTGTTTCTGTGATAGACCAGTGAGTATGATAGACTCTAAATATACTCAAGTTGCTGTGAAGTTTATAATTGTGTCTTTCTTTATGGCTGTGTAATATTCCATTCCATACAACTTTTTTTATCTAGTCCACTTTCGATGGACAGCACAGTTGTTTTCATTATTTTGCTATTGTGGATAGTGATGGAATAGACGTCCATATGCAGGTATCTTTTTTTGTAGAATGTGTTCCTCTGGGTGTATTCCCAGAAGGGAGATTGTTGGGTTGTATAGAAGGTCAATTTCTAAATCTTTTAGAAATCACCACACTGTTCTCCACAGAGTTTGTACTAATTTACACTATCACTAATAGTGTAAATGTGTTCCCTTTTCTCTGCATCCTCTCCAGCATCTATTGTTTTTTGAGTTATAAATGATGGCCACCTGACTGGAGTTAGGTGGTATCTCAGTGTGGTTTTAATTTGCATTTATTTGATGATTAGTGAGACTGAGCATTTTTTCATGTATCTGTTGGCTGTTCATATGTCTTCTTTTTAAAAGTATCTTTTCTTATCTTTTGTCTACTTTTTAATAGGGTTGTTTGTTTTTTGTTTTTTTTTTTCCTTTAGCACATTTGAGTTCCTTATAGACCCTGGATGTTAGCTCTTTGTCAAATATACAGTTGGCAAATATTTTTTTCTATTTTGTGGATCATCTCCACACTCTCTTGATGGTTTCTTTTGCTTTGCAGAAGCTTTTCGGCTTGTCTATCTTATCTCTTATGGCATGGGCACTTGGGGTTTTGATCGGGAATTGGTTGCCTATTCTAATTCCCATAGGGGTGTCTCCTGCATTTTCTATGATTCTTATAGTTTGAAGTTTTATGTTTAGGTCTTTGATTCATTTGGAAATGACTTTTGTATATGGTGATAGGTAGGAATCCTGTTTCATTCCTCTGCATAGTAGACAGCCAATTTTCCCAGCACCATTTACTAAATAGGTAAACCTCTTCCCAGTAGTTGTTGTTGAGGCTTTGTCGAAGATGAGTTGGTTGAGAAATAGAAGTCTTACTTCCAGAATCTTTATCCTGTTCCATTGGTCTATATGCCTGTTCTTGTACCAATACCAGGCTGTTTTGATTATTGTAGACTTACAATATAGTTTAAAGTCTGAGAATGTGATACCTCCTGCTTTGTTTCTTTTACTAAGGATTATTTTGGCTATTCATGTCATTTTTGTTTCCATATGAATTTAAGTATTGTCATTTCCAGGTCTGAGAAGAATGATGCTTGTTGTTTAATGAGTATTGCATTGAATCTGTAGATTGCCTTGGGTAGGATGGACATCTTAATGATGTTGATTCTTTTAATCCATGAGCATGAAATATCTTTCCATTTGTTTGTATCTTCCTTGATTTCTTTGCACAGTATTTTGTAGTTATCATTGTAAAGGTCTTTCACTTCTCTGGTTAAGAAGATACCAAAGTATTTCATTTTCTGTGTGGCTATTGTGAATGGGATTGTGCTTTCTTTTTGTTTCTCTGCCTGTTTGTTGTTGGTGTATAAAAATGTAACTGTCTTTTGCAGCTTGATTTTACACCTTGAAACTTTGCCAAAGTACTTCATCAGTGCAAGGAAATTTTTGACAGATTTTCTTGGGTTTTGAAGGTATAGGAACTTATCGTCTGCAAAAAAATGATAACTTAACTTCCTCTTTTCCTATTTGGATATCCCTGATTTCCTTCTTTTGTCTAACTTTCAACCTAAGTTAAACAGGAGGGGAATGGGCAGCCTTGTCTTGTTCCAGTTTTCAGGGAGAAATCCTTCCAATTTCTCTTCATTTAGCAATATGTTGGCTGTGGGTTTATCATAGATGGCTCTTACTATTTTGAAGTATGTTTCCTCTATGCCTAGGTGTTCAAGGGGATTTATCAAGAAGGGATGCTGTATTTTGTTGAAAGCTTTTTCTGCATCTAATGTTCTAATCATGTGGTTCTTGTTTTTACATCTGTTGATGTATTGAATGTCATTATTGTCTTGCAGATGTTGAACCAGGTCTGCATCCCAGGGATGAAACGTACTTGGTCATGTTCGATAATTTTTGAGATATGTTGTTGGATCCGATTTGCTAGAATCTTTGTTGAGAATTTTTGCATCTATATTCATCAGAGATATTGGCCTGTAGTTCTGTTTCTTTGCTGGGTCTTTACCCTGTTTGTGTATCAGTGTGATGTTAGCTTCTTTCCCAATTGCCTAAAATACTTTCAATAAGATTGGTTTCAGCTCCACCCTGTATGTTTTGTAGACTTCTGCTGGGAAGCCATCTGGTTCTGGTTCGGGTCTTCTTTGTTGTTTTATTTTGTTTTGTTTTGTTTTGTTTTGGGAGTTAGTTTTCTTATGATGGATTTAACTATTTCCTCAGTTCTTATTGGTCTATTTAGGGTCTCAGTTTCTTCTTGTTTCTACCTTGGGAGGTTGTGTGATGTAAGAAAGTTCTCATTTCATTTAGGTTTTTGAGTTTGCTTTTATGCAGGTGTACATAGTAATCTCTGATAATAATTTGTATTTCTTCGGAGTCATTTGTAACTTGATCTTTTGCATTTCTAATTGTGTTTATTTGGACTTTTTTTCTCTTTTTCTTCGTCATTCTGGCTGAGGGTTTCATCAATAGGAGTTTCATCAATCTTGCTTATCAATCTTTCTTTAAAAGAAAGTTTTTGTTTCATTGGTTTTTTTCTATGATATTTTTGTCTTCTATATCCCATATTTGGGCTTTTACTTTGGTGATCTGGAGTCTTCTGCTGAAACTAGGATTTTGGCGGTCTTGCCTTTCTAGTACCTTAGGTGATTTGTGAGGCTATTAACTCATGATCTTTCTATTTTCTTGATGTGTGTGCATATAGTTAAAAATTCCCCTCTTAGCACTGATTTCATGGCATTCCAGGAGTTTTGGTAGGAAGTGTCTTTGTTTTTATTTGTTTCCAATAAATGTTTAATTTTTGTTTTGATTTCTGTGTTGATCTAGGAATTGTTTAACATCATGCTGTTTAGTGTCTATATTCAAGTCTTTGTGTGTTTTGGGGGTATCTTTTTGGTGACTTCCAACACTATGTTGAACAGGAGTGGTGAGAGTGGGCAATCTTGTCTTGTTCTGGTTTTCAGGGGAAATACTTCCAATTTCTGCCCATTGAGCAAAATGTTGACTGTGGGTTTATCATAGATGGTATTTGCTGTTTTGAGGAATGTTTATTTTATGCCTAGGTTCTCAAGGGTTTTTTTCAAGAAGGGATGCTAGATTTTGTCTAATGCTTTTTCTGTATCTAATGGTATAATCATGTGATTCTTGATTTTACATCTGTTAATGTGCTGAATTACATTTACAATCTTGTGAATATTAGACCATGAAGTCTACCTGATTATGGTGGGTGATTTTTTAGATATTTTTGTTGGATCTGATTTGCTAGAATTTTGTTGAGAATTTTTGTGTCTATGTTTATTAAGGAGATTGGCCTGTAATTCTCTTTCCTTGTTGGATCTTTGCCAGGTTTGAGTATCAGTATGATACTAGCTTCGACAATGAGTTGGGGAGAATTTCATCATTCTCAATTGCCTGGAATACTTTCAGTAAGATTGGTATCAACTCCTCCTTTTATGTCTTATAGAATGCAGCTGGGAAGCCATCTAGGGTTTTTTTAGCACAGAGATTTCTTATAACTGAGTTAATTTCCTGGATTGTTATTGGTCTGTTTAGAGTTTCAATTTCTTCTTGTTTCAAACTTGGGAGGTTGTGTGATGTCAGAAAGTCCTCCATTTCCTTATTTTTTTTGTTTTTGTTTTTTTTCTCCCTTGCAGGTAGAGAGAAGAAAACACATGTGTGTACACCTGGCTTTAACTTGTGAGTGATGAATATGATAAGAT
>CAUYQG010042412.1:0-10754 GCA_963574415.1 Tarsius wallacei
TGTAGTTCCAGCTACTTGGAAGGCTGAGGTGGAAGGATCGCCGGAGCCCAGCAGGTCGAGGCTGCGGTGGCCGGGAGCAGCCACTGCACTCCAGTCTGGGTGACAGAGTGAGACTCCAACTCAAAAAAAAAAAAAAAAAAATTATGTTGGCCAATACAGTGATAATAACAATACTGAACTAAAAATCCTCTTAACTACATATAACAGCTCTCTACAAAGAGTGAATCCCTAAGCAGTAAGTCTTGCACTACTTCTTTAAAGTCCTTTAAAGGGATGCTAAAAACATTCAAGCAATTTTTTTTTCTAAAGATATCTTTAAAAAGACACCTCAGACCAAATAGAAAGTAACTTGTAAGATTGGTATACCATGACCAAGTAGGGTTTAATTCAGGAATGCAAGGATGGTTCATAATATGCAAATTAACTAATGTCATTTACTACTGTATTAGAAAAACAGGGAAGAGGATGTGATAATATATACTATACTAACCTCTCAATAAGCTAGAAATAAAAGGAACCTTTAGTTGATACAGTATGTCCATCAAAAAACAATAGCAAACATATTTCCAAGATGTAAAATAAGAGTTCTCTGTAAGTTGGAAGTCAATGATTTCTCCATCACTATTATTATTCAATATTTCCTGTAGATTCAGCCAGTTTGGAAAGTTAAGATTAATAAATAAAATAAAATAAATATAGGGAAGGAATGAGAAATTGTTGATAGAAAAGGAAATGAGAAAATTATCATTTGCTGATAACATTTTATAAAATTTGAAGGAAATCAGCTGAAAATCTTATGATCCAATAAAGATCATTTAGTAAAAATTGAGATATAAGATAAATATAAATGAATAGATTTCCAATATACCACCAATAACCAAGAAGGAAAATAAATGCTATTATTAAAAACCACAAAATTACACAAATCTAAGAAAATATTAACAAGTAATGTGCCAGATTTATAAAGTAATTGTATCTTGCCTTACTACAAAAATGTACTAGAGGACACAGAAGATCAGAACAAATGAGCAGACACCATATTTATGATGAAACAACGAGGGAAGCAGTTCTCTCCAATTATGTTTAATGTGATTCCTGTAATATTCCAGTGGAGCTTTTTCTACAATTTTCAGAGTAGGTTCTGAAGTTTGACCAATTATTTATGTAAAAATAGGCTAAAATAAAATAAAAAGCATGACAGCAGATGTCCCATATTTCTGAATTGGATGCAATTTAGAGAACTAGGACCTTTTCTTATAAAACAAGGATCTTTAAACATTGGAAATTACTATCTACTCTTTTCTATTTTTAAAAAAATGGTAAAAATAAAATTAAATATTGAAAGAAAAAAGGGGCTAAGATGAAAGCAAAGGGTAAGTTACTCGCCCTTTTCTAGCTAAGAAAAAAAAAGCCCTATAAGTCTGTCTACAAACAAAATTCAAAATTAAAGGATATCCAGTGGTACTTATCATTCAGTGTAGATGCCTAATTGCCTCTGGAGAGCTGATTTAAAGAAAAGTTTTAAAATCTTTACATACCAGGAAAGAGTCATCAACTAAACACTAAAACCAAAGACTTACAAGAATTTTCTAAGAGTATTTTTGTTACAAAACCTCTAAGCTCTGAAGAAGAAAAAGCAGAACCTTTACCTTTGTGACTCTCAGGTACTGTCAGTTATATATCTGAAAGCAGTTTTCGAGGCCACATATTTACAAGTCTTTAAAAGCTGCAAGGTCTTAGGCTGAGATCCAAGCACCTTTTGTGTGGATGAGTCTAATTAGTCTTTTTAGTTGTAACATCATCAGTGCCTCAGTTGGATATTTTTGTTCTTCGGATGCTCTTTGATATCTCTTATGCTTTGTGAAGTTTTAGAGTATTATCTTAAGCTAGATGTGTGTTATGTTTTTACCAACATACTATAGTCAGTATAGTAATACTAATGCAGGAAATTATTCCCACAACAATTTATAAGTCAGTAGCTACTCCGAGATGAATAATAAGATTATCTATTATCTTAGTCGCTATTAAAATTCATACTTCTGTAATCCCAGCACTTTGGGTGGACCAGGCAAGTGGATTGCCTGAGCCTGCGGGTTTGAGACCAGCCGGGGCAACTTGGTGAGATCTCATCTCTACAATAAAAATCAAAAAATTAGCCGGGCATGGTAGCGCACGCCTGTAGTTCCCGCTACTCGGAAGGCTGAGGCGGAAGGATCACGGGAGCCCAGCAGGCAGACACTGGAGTGGTCGTGAGTGTGCCACTGCACTCCAGCCTGGGCGACAGAGTGAGATTCCCACTCAAAAAAAAAAAAAAGAAAAAAAAAATTCATTCCTTGGAAGACTGTGACTGGGCTCTTCCCAATAATTAACATTCACCTCAGACAAAGACAAACTCTTGCTGTTGTCCAAATATAATCAGTCTTTTTTTCTAGAAGACTAGGCAGCTTACGCAGATTCTTAATCTTGAATGAGAAAAATTCTTTTTACTTCCTGAGAACAGGAAGTAAAAAGATAATAAAATATCACTTAGCAAAGTATTCACATAAGTAGGTTGTAGAGTGCTTATAATTGAAGACTGAGTTTTTAATTTAAGTAATTGCATTAATTTCTAATACACAAAGTGGGTTTGGAAATCACCTGAGTGTATTCACCGTTTGAGAAAATATTTATTGGAGTCCCTATTCTACACTAGTATTAGTGTCTAGGTGAAGATTGCAGCCTGAAATACTAAGATCTTGGGAAATCTACAGTCTTACTACAAGGTGTGTGTGTGTGTGTGTGTGTGTGTGTGTGTGTGTTTGTGTGTGTGTGTGTTCAGAATAAGCTGCTCTGTATGTGACAAGGCTTTGGGATACTGCCTTTCACTTGTAGAATCTGAGATTAGGGTAACTTCTGTTAGTGCCGAGAGTCACAGTGAATTAGACAATTCAGCTGGCCACAACCTAACTTATAAAGACCTGTTAATTTGGAGAGGCAAATTAATCCACTCTAACCCAATTCTTTATTAAGTTGAAGAAATTGGGTATAAACACACACACAAACACATTTGGTGTTTGGGTTATATTTAATTAGCCTTAATCTTAATCTTAAGGCTAATAATATGAAAGAACAGTTTCCTTGGCAGTTTCACAATCTTCCCGCCTTGGACGTTGTTTCTGCTTCTTTCCAGATATATAACATAAATGTACCTTTGATCTCCACATTCTTCCAGTAAACTGGAAACACAAGACCCCTAAGGAAGTATGACAGAAGGAAGCAGAATTGGACTGTCAAAAGTCTACCCTTGGCAGTGAGAGTTCCTCTATGGAAAACCATGTGTCTGTACTGTTAACCTGACCTGTCCTGCCCCGACCCTGTTTCCAGTGGAAGCCCCATGAGTTCTTGCCTTTCGGGACTGCCCTCAAAGTCCACTCGGCTGGGGGTAACAAAGATAGGAATGCCACCTGCATCTTTGCAATAGAAAACGGGTCTCCCTATACCTTCACTGGGCAGGACCTGGCTGTGGGAACCCAGGTTTCAGTGCGTGCTTTTCATGATTCCTTGGATGAGCACTGAGAAGGTACTCATGAGTCCAGGCTAGTCCGCAGCCCAGGGTCCTCCTTTTATGAACTCACTCCCCTCAACAAGCCAGTCAACTCTTGCCCCACAGACACAGTGTTTCATTCCCACTGCCTTCCCTAAAGTTTTGCCTCACATTGGGGTAGTTTGAGGCCATTGGTGTGGCAGACCCCAGTATTTAGGGTTTTCACAAGAGAAGGAGGCCATGAGCCCCCTTCCCTACAGATGTGAAGCAGGCACAATGCCTACTGCTGCCTGGAGCTGCCACCTCTCCATTCCCCATTTTTCTCCCCTTGCGTGTCTTCTACGTGGCTGATAAATAAGCCATTGTTATTTTTCCTTTTAAAGAAGAGCTAATAATTGTATTATATAAATCGACTATCAGAAAATCTGAATGTAATCTTAGACCATATCTCCAAAATTAGAGAGGTGCTATTCCTGTTTTACTTGGTGATGTTCAAACTTTGCTTTAGAATATTGGGGTCTTTGAACATAATTATAAGTTAAGCATAGCTTAAAGAGGAATATAGACAAACTGACAATCACTCAGAGGGGAACAGCTAGGACATCGAAGGAGCCTAAAACTATTCTATGTGAAAAATGGTCAGAGAGCTAAATATTGACCAGGAAAAGAGATGCCTCTGGGGATATAAGATAGTTATTCTTCAGTGTTTGAGGATTTATCTTGTGGGAGAGATATCAAAATCGATCCATCTGTACCCCTAGAGATGGAACTTACAGGAACTGAAATATTTCTACTTAACAAAGGAAGAGATGTCTTTGTTAATCCAAAGATGGCCTGGGCTACATAGGGAAGTGGCTCTCAGTACTTTCCATCTTTAAGCTCAGTGCCCCATACATAACCAGGCAAGCCAAGCTCAGTCATTCATCACACCCCTCTCTGTGTTTCTTCCTCACCCTCTGGATCCATCTCTATCTCTCCATCTGCACTTCATCATCCCTTCCCTGGAGAATGCAGTCAGCCTCCTTCTCAGTCTCCTTGTGTCCCTCCAATCTGCAAAAAATTGTGGACTTCATTTACCAAATGCAAATATGAAATTTTCATTGCTTGTAAAGTTAAAACCCAGAAGCATAATACATGCTCAGGCATGCAGCCCTCCAGCTTCATTTTGCTCCAATTAACTCATAGCTGTGTCACACTGACCTTCTTCTAGTCCCTGGGAGAAGTATCTTGCTTTCTTACTCTCCATATAAAATTCCTTCTACCTGTTATCTCTACTTGCTGCCCCATTTCCCTGGCCAATCATTGATACTGATAGTTAGAAACTCAACTCCCCACCCTTCAAAACAGCAATGGCGAAGACTCCTATAACACATTCTCAAATAACTGTAATGGTTATCTCTCACACTGCAGTGTTCTTTTTTGTTATTATTAATTCCCGTCTCCCATGTCATACAATCAGCTGCATGAAGGCACACATTGATGCACAGTGGGAGTCCAACTGTATTTACTGAGTGGGTGAATTTTTAAGGCTCCGTGGGTTTCATAGGAATCTGGATGATTACCTGGAGGGGGCAGCAAAAAAGTATCCAGTTGGCTAGAGCATATGGTTTGTAAGGTTCCTCGCAATTCAGAGAGCCTGTGTGTTTTGTGTATTTGACTACGGTTTTTTTCATGACCAGTATTCTTTTATTTATTATTCAGGGTCTACAAAACTACCTATTAATTATACTTGCATTTTGCATCATCTTGACTGGAGCATTATGTACTGCTTTTTCTAAAGTCTAACAGTCATCAGACCAGCTGGTGGCAGCAGCAGTTAAGAGAACGCCTCCACTGGACACAAAAGTGTGTATGCTGAGAACAGAGTTCATGTTCTTATAGCCAATGGATCTCTACCACTCTTGGAGTCAGTAAATTGTGTGTGTGTGTGTGTGTGTGTGTATTTTTTCCGCCACCAATGTGAAAATAAAAGAAAACTGAGTTTCAGTCAAGTATGAAAAGTTCTTCTGATGAACTGTCTATGAAGGTAGGACTTTACTGGATAACTAAAATGTCTACATTAGCATAACATTACATCCAAGGGTGCTGTTTTTTAACTACAATATGGAACCACTAGTGTTGACTAATCTAGAAAACAGTGAGGAGTTTCTACTTCATACTGTTGGAGATCTACATCCATCTTTGCTGAAAATGCTTTTGATTATCTCCAAAAAAAAATACATCCTCAGAAAACAAAATTTTTTCCCATCAATGAGAACATGTGCATTTTATAATACATACATATACAAATACACATACATAAATACACAAATGTATATGTATGTACTGTTCCATATGTGGGGGAAATTATGGAGTCAAAGTGAGGGTCTAGCTTATCAGTGATAATTTAAAAGGACCAACTCTTTTGAAGGTATAATTATTTTTTTCTGAAATATACTTTCTAAAATCCTTCTTCACGGAGGTTTTCCTGTTTCTTCCTGTTGTGGCTGGCGGATTCCAGTGGACAAAAGAAAATGACAGACATGCTAGCTTTCTTTAAGAAAACTAAAATTAAGCCAAGAGTGATAGCATGTGCCCGTAGTTCCAGCTGTGGGAGAGGCTGGGCAGGAGGATTGCTTGAGCCCAGAAGTCTTGCAGCCTGGACAACAGAGTAAGACTCTGTCTCTAGAAAATAATAATAATAATTTTAAAAGTGAAAACTGAAATGGGACTGCTGTACAATGTTTATTACAGTGGTTTTTTTTAAACCTTAAAAGAATAGAACCTCTATTCAAATGTGAATGTTACCCATTCCCACAAGATAGTACTGTACATGACTTGGCTATGCAAGAGGAATAAAACAGCATTTTACTGAAGTGCAGGAACTCTGAAGCCAACCTGTCTGGGTTTCAATCCCTCCTCTGCTTCATTTTATTTGTATGACTTTAGACAGATTCCTAAGACCCGTATATCAGATTCATCATCTCTAAAGTAGCATTAATGACAGTACTTGTTTCACATGTTTATTGTGTGGTTGAAATTATTTAAAATCTGTCCAGGCATGGTGACTCACACCTGCAATCCCAGCACTTTGGGAGGCCAAGGTAAGAGGACTGCCTGAGCCCAGGATCCGAGACCAGCCTGAACAGCGTAGTGAGACCTCATCTTTACAATAAATTTTTTAAAAAATTAGCCAGGCATGGTGGCACACATGCCTGTAGTCCCAGCTACTTGGTAGGCTGAGGCAGAAAGATTGCTTGAGCCCTGCAGGTCGAGGCTACAGTAGCTATGATTGTGGGACTGCACTCCAGCTGGGGCAACAGAGTGAGACTTAAAAAAAATTTTTTTTTAAGAAAATAAAATATTTCAAGGAAAAAAGAAATTATTTAAAAATCTGCAAAGCATATTCACAAGTGTCTGGTACTTGACAAACACTACGTAATTGTTAACTATTATTATTATATGTTGTTGTTCTTGTTGTTTTAAAAAGTGTCTGTCGATTGGAGAATACCATGTAAGAAGTACTATCCTCACCACCTTCCCATCCAAACAATGACTTATTACTCCATTTAAATACTATTTAAAAATGATATTGGAGCTTCTGTTTGACTATTCAACTGCTAATACAAATAAATATTTGATTGTAATTTCTTATACTCATTTTAATTTTAACCTGAAATGTCATTAAATTATGCTGATGAACCTTGAATAAATTAACATGATACAAAAGTTATTTTTCTCATTTAAATATATTTTAGATTTTATATTGCATAGCTCTTAATTACTCTTTAGTTGAGATTTCTCATTTAAATGCAGAATTTTAATTGTGAAGCAAAGCAATTGCAGAAGAAAAAAATGAATAAACAATCTTATTACCACTATACGGTTCCTGCTACCAGACAAGCTTTTACAAAATGGTTACCAAACATCATGTTATTTAGAGGTTAGACTAACTAGGCAGTTGCAAAATTTCCCTTTTGTTTCCTTACTGTAGGAAGTGAATGCTTAACTCTCTTGAGGTTTCAAGGTTGTGTTTTCCCTCGAATAGTATGGTCAAATTCTTGTGTTTAACTTTTTTTGGCTTGGCTTGCTGTCTCACCATGTCTGAAATGACAACCTTATCTGTGCTAAAGAGATCCTGCCATCTTGTGTACGAAGATGGCACTGCATTCAGTAGAAGTATCAGTCCAGTAAGACTGGCAGATTATGGGAATTTTTACTGTAGGAACAGAAAATCCTGATGAATCTTGAAGGATTAATAGTACAGCATTTTCCCAAGCTGCCAAACCTTCTTATATTCCTTTTATACTGATTTATTTGTACTTAGAGTTACTAATTACTAGGCCTACATGTACCCCGATTGCTAGAGCTGAAAAACATGAGTAAGACAAGTTGTAGAACCATGTGCATAGCATGGTACCATTTACAAACAATTTTAACAACCACAGTAATAAATATTTTCTATAGATACATATTTATGTAAAAAATTACCAGTAACATAACAGTCAATTAACACTTATTTTGTATGTTATATATAATACATGCCATATTTTTATAATAAAGTAAGCTAGAGAAAAGAAAATATTATTGAGAAAATAATAAGGAAGAAGAAATGCACTTACGGTACTATACTGTGCTTATCGATACCGTAAGTTTCCATCGTCTGTTTACAAGAAGAGTCTTCTTTCTGAAGTGTGAGGAAACTACTGCAGACCTCAATCTACAGTACACATCAAGCAACTCAACTTTTTCTTGTAATGTCATGCCTTTTCTCTGCTTCTTGGAGCGCTTCCAGCATCACTGGTGGTACTTTGTATGAATTTCATGATATTATAGTCTCACACTAAACAAGATGAAAAATACACAAAAACTGAGAGAGACTATGTTTTACTACAATCCACGGTTTACTGGAGAAATGAACTGTTCACGATGATGAGCACCACAAGTTGATACCACAACACTGAGTTCACTGCAGTAGCAACAGGAAGTGGCTACAAAATTATTACAGTAGTACAGTATTTACTACAGTTAATTTCACTCAGTTATGATTTAGTAATACTAAGTGCAATTGCTACTTTACATTTGTTTACATTTCTCTAAACTGCTAACGGTGCTGTGTATGGTCTGTGTTTATGTGTATACATTTTTATAAATTTAGCCTTTTAAAATAGATTTTTGTATACTTATGGTAGCAAATGGTAAAATAGACTTGTATCTACATATATTTTATGCATCCATGACATACTTAATGTTTCTTTTTTTTTCAATAATTCTAAGCTATGTGGTTCACCTGCAAGTTTTCTCAAATTGTGCATATCTCAATTGTTTAGAATATATTTATTGAACAAAAATTATGTATAAGTGGACCCTCACAGTTCAAACCCATGTTGTTCAAGATCAACTGTATATGTGTGTGTGTGTGTTTATGTACGTGTATGCATATACATTTGGGTACATATATTCTAGGTGTTTAAATGTGTGTATATACACATATATATGTGCATATGGCTGTACATACAAAGAGAGAGAGAGAGAAGTGTCTACACCATAAAAGGGGATTGTACCCTGGGAAGAGTACCCTGGATTATCCAAGTGGCCATGGTGTCATCTCAAGGGTCCTTAGAAGTAAAAGAGAATCAAAGCGTGAGAGGAGTTTGCTGATGGACTCAGTGGTCAGAGTGATGCAAAGTGAGAGAAAATGAACCCTCACATTTTGCTTTGAAGATGAGGGAAGGGATTAGAGGCCAAGGAATGCTGGCAGCCTCTAGAAACAGGAAAAGATAAGGAAACATTCTCCCCCACAGGGTCTCCAGAAAGGGGCACAGCCCAACCCATACCCTGTTAACCCATGTCAGGCTTTTGACCTAGAGAACTGCAAGATAATACATTTCTGTTGTTCTGAGCCACTAAATTTGTGGTAAGTAGTTACATCAGCATTAGAAAAATACAGGGTTACAGAACATCTTTAAAAATAATTTTAAATGTAAATTAAAAGTTCAGAAGTCTTGCAGAACCTTAGACAATTTCACACTCTACATATCACTTATCTCATTGCTATCCCTCTTTTTCCTCTTCTTCGAGGGCATGCTAGAGGGGCTACAACTCTTTGTTCCTGATATATAGAAACAAATATAGTGTTTTCCCAAATTGTTCTATCATTTCCACTGTTGAAGTCTTAGAAGGTTTAAATTTACAAACAGAGACATATTGGATATGGTAATGAGATTACAGACTTAAGTGCCAAACATACTAGATGATCATCCTGATCTTGCCTCTTGTAGGTAGCATCATTTGCAAGGCATTTTAACTTTTGTCTCAGTGTCCTCATTTTAAAATGCTTGGTTTCAACTAACGGAATTCTAAACTTATACAAATGTAAAACTTTGTGTCGCAGACACATTCTTGTGGTATAATCTGGTAGTATTCCAGGTTGTACTTCAGTGTTCACCTTACACACTTTTATACTGCTCCTGAAGTGAATGATGGCTAGACCTACCAAACAGATTTAATGGCATCACCCCTCTGCAAACTCTGAGTAAGTGATCTGGCAACTCTCTCCTTTGAAGTCCTAAGTGTGTTTATAACCCTTTGACTGAGTCCCCAACACTGATAAAATAGGAAATGTATCATTTTAACATTTGACAATCAAAATAGGTACATTCTCCTGTGTGTGTTAACTCTGTTGATGATGGTCTCTCCACGCCAGAATGAATCCACATTCCACCCAATCTCTAATAATACTTCCATTAATTCAAAACATCTCACCTATTTTAAAAGGTCTGCAATATTTCACATGTAGACATGCATTTGATACCCATTTTAAAATCTGTATTATTTCTCAGATAAGAGAACTGAGCTTCAAGAAATGGAGTGCCTTTTCCTTAGCCATGCTGCAAGTATGTGGCAAAGTCAGGGCTTCCTACTCCAATCATTTAATATTCATTAAATGTAAACCATGTGTGAGGCTCAGGGGATAAAAGAGAGACCTAAGGAGACAAAAACCACCCCCTCAAATGAGCTTACCTTTTAGCTTATGTACCCAGCTGGGATGTCATTTCCTTGATGAAGCTTCTCCTCCTCCTCACCTCTCCCCATTTAGTGTCCCCCATGTCTATTATTTCCATCTTTGTGGTCATTTAGCTCCTGCATATGAGAACATGCAGTGCTTCATTTTATGTTTCTGAAGTTCAAGAAGTATATTCATAAAACTACCTTGGATACCATATGAAATTACCATATGAAATTATCTGGG
>CAUYQG010042415.1:0-14180 GCA_963574415.1 Tarsius wallacei
ATCATTCTTCTCAGACCTGGAAATGACAATACAGAAATTCATATGGAAACATAAAAGACGACAGATAGCCAAAACAATCCTTAGCAAAAGAAATGAGCTTCGACAAAGCAAATGAAACCCTCAAGAGAGCAAAGAGACTGCCCACAGAATGGGAAAAAAATATTTGCCAACTGTACATCTGACAAAGGTCTTACATCTAGGATCTATAAGGAACTCAAACGTGCCTAAAGGAAAAAAAAAAACAAGCAGCCCCATTAAAAAGTGGGCAAAAGACATGAAAGGACACATCTCAAAAGAAGACATACAGGCAGTCAACAGACACATGAAAAAGTACTCAGCCTCACTCATCATCAGAGAAATGCAAATCAAAACCACATTGAGATATCACCTAACCCCAGTAAGAATGGCCATCATTAACAAAACAAAACAAAACACCACAACAGATGGTAGCAAGCATGCAAAGAAAAAGGAATGCTTCTACACTGCTGGTGGGAATGCAAACTAGAGCAACCTCTTTGGAAGACAGTGTGGTGATTTCTGAAAGAACTCTAAATAGACCTTCCATATGACCCAGCAGTTCCCCTATTGGGAATATACCTGGAGGAGCTCAAATCATTCTACAAAAAAGATACTTGCACACACGTTTGTTGCAGCTCTATTCACATTAGCAAAAACATGGAACCAACCATGCTGCCCATTGAAGCTGGACTGGATTTTTAAAATGTGGTGCATATACACAATGAAGTATTATGTAGCCATAAAGAAGGACAAATATTTGGGCTTCACAGCAACTTGAGTGGATTTAGAATTGATCATACTCAGTGATCTATCACAAAAACAAAGAACAGATTACCATATGTTCTCACTCTTAAGCTGACTGTGAACAATTATCATAATACCATAAGAAAGGGATGGGCAGTAGTAGGAAACTGCCAGGGAGGGTAATGAGATTGGCAGTTGAGGGAAACTGCTAGGGGAGGGAGGGGCACACCTCATCAAAAAGGGTATATGCATAATCAATGTTTGTATACCTAACACCAAATTGTACCCCACATCTTAAAAATAAACAAATTAATTAATAAGAATAAAGATCACAGAAATAAACTCACACATATGCAGTCAATTAATCTTTGACATGGGTGCCACAAATACAAAATGGGGAATTTATTTTCTTTAATACATAGTGTTATGTAAACTAGATTTCCATATGCACAAGAATGAAATCCGACATTTACCTCACCCCATCTACAAGTATTGACTCAGAATGGATGAAAGACAGAAACGTAATAGCTGAAACTGTAAAATTACTCGAATAAAATATAGAAAAAATGCTTCTGGACAATTGGTTTTAGCAAGGAATTTTGGATATGATTCAAGAAGTACAAGTAACAAAAGCAAGACAAAATAATCGGAATTGTAACAAGCTAAAAAGCTTATGCACAGCAAAGGGCAATCAATATGGTGAAGAGACAACTTATGGAGTAGGTAAAAATATGTCTAAACCATACAACTCATAAGCAGATAACATTCAAAATATATAAGGAGTTAAACATATTCAGTAACATGGAAGCAACCTGATTAAAACATAGGCAAATTTCCAACTAGAAATCACTGAAAAGAAGACATAAAAATGCCCGACAAGTATATGGAAAAATGCTTAACATTATCAATCATTAAGATAATGAAAATTAAAATCACAATGAGACATCACCTCAAGCCTGTTAGGATATTGTATAAAGACAGGAGATAGCAAGTATTGGCAAAAATGTAGAGGAAAGAGAACTCTTATACACTGTTGGTGGAACCTTGCACATTACAACTATTATAGAAAACATTGTGAATATTTCTCCAACAGAATAAACACAGAACTACCATATAATCCAGCAGATTAACTTCTGATTATATATTCAGAGGGTTTGAAATCAGTGCTGAAG
This sequence comes from Tarsius wallacei, assembly GCA_963574415.1. Taxonomy (NCBI): domain Eukaryota; kingdom Metazoa; phylum Chordata; class Mammalia; order Primates; family Tarsiidae; genus Tarsius; species Tarsius wallacei. The sequence goes on from CAUYQG010042415.1 coordinate 1,935, forward strand.
AAATATCTGCATGCCCACATTCATTGCAGCATCATTCACCATTCCACCATTTGGAGTCAACTTATATTACCACCACAGAATAAGTAGATTTAAAAATATAGTATATATACATGGTGGAATACTATTTTGTCATTTCTGTAAACATGGATGAACCTGGAAGATATTATGGTACATGAAATAAACCAAGCACAGAAAAACACAAATGGCATGATCTCACTCTTATGTAGATTGTAAAATAGTTGAAGAAATGGAAGCAGAGAGTAAAAAGGTAGTCCTGGTTAAGTGAGGAAGCCAGTGGGGAGATATTGTTCAAAAAAATGCAAAATTTGATTTAGACCGGAGAAATATGTTCAGGAGACTTATTGTACAATATAGTGATTATAGGTAATAACAATGTATTATATACTTAATCATTGCAAAGAGGGTAGTTTTTAAATTTTCTCACCACCCACACAAATGATAAATATGAAAAGAATAAATGTATTAAATAACTTGATCTAGTCATTCCACAACACACAAATATTTCAAAATAAAATTTTGTGCACCATAGATCTATATAATTTTTACTTGTTCATGAACAACAAACACACATACACATAAGTATATACAACAAAAGTATAAAATTACTAAAAGATAACATAGGAGAAAATCCATATGACCTTGGGTTTTGCAACTTTTTTAGATAAAACACAAAAGACAACCCAAATGAGAAAAAAATTAATAGGTTAAATTTCATTGAAGTTAAAATATTTTGCTTTGCAAAAGACAATGCAAAGAGAATAAAAAGGACAAACCACCAAGCAGCAGAATATTTGTAAAAGGCAAATGTAATAAAGGACTATTATCTAAAATACACAAATAACTGTTAAAATCAACAATCAGAAGGCAAGTCATCTGATTTTTAAAATGGCAAAGACCTTTACAGACATCTCACCAAAGAAGACACACAGATGGAAAGTAAACACATGAAAAGATACTCCATATCATATATCATCAGTTAAATGCAAATTAAAGAAAGATATTATTACACACCTATTGGAATGGAAAAATACATTTACAATATAAATGCTGGCAATAAAGCTGGATAACAAAAACTTTTACTCCTTGCTGGTAGAAATGCAAAATGGTACAGCCACTTTGGAAGAAAGTTTGGTGATTTTGTACCAAACAAAAACATACTCTTACCATAAAATATGACAACTATACATCTTGATATCTATCTCAAAATATTGAAAACATGTATCCAGAAAAACCTGCACACAGATATTAAGAGCAGTTTTATATATAATTTCCCAAACTCAGAATCAACCAAGATGTTCTTCAGTAGGTAATGGATAATTAAACTGGAATACATTCAAACAATGTATTATTTTTCAGCTTGAAAAAGAAATGAGCAATCAAGCCATTATAAGACATAGAGGATACTTAAATGCATATTTTTAAATGAAGGAAGTTAGTTTGTAAAGGCTACATACGGTATGAGTTCAACTTTATAATATTCTTGAAAAACCAAAACTATGAAGACAGTTAATAGATCAGTGGTTGCAAGAGATAAAGGGGTGAGAGTGGGATGAATAGGAGGAGTTCAGGGAATGTTTAGGGCAGTGAAGCTACTCTGTCTGTTATATAATAGTGAAAATAGACAACCTTAATGTGAACTATGGACTTTGGGTGACAATTGTGTGTCAATGTGGATTCCTCAGTTGTAACAAATGTACCACTCTGACAGAAGATGTTGATAAGGAGGGAGTCTGTGCATTGTGTGGAGATGGTGGGTATATGAGCAAAAATCCCTATACATTCACTCAATTTTTCTAAAAATAGTCTTTTAAAAGTCTCTGGAAGTTTAGATTTAATCTGAGAATAAATAATTTGAAGAAGTCAGCAATATGAAGTTCTAGGACAATTGCATTCTAGGGAGAGGGAACACACGTGAAAGTTTAATAACATTGTAGGCTAACACGTGGTGAAAGATATATATTTTTTAAATCCAGTGTGACAAGCACATGGCAGAAAAAAGGAATAGTGCTACTACATAAGATAAGGGAAATGATTGGCAGTCAGATTATTAAAGGCTCTATAAGCCAGAGCGAAAGAAAATTTTGTGCTATGACATCAATACCCTACAAGGCTTTGAACAACAGGGGAACATGGTGGTTTTTGTATGGAGAATAGATGTGGGGTAGTGGAGAGAGATTAGGCAAGGTCTACACTTACATTTAGAGGGCTTTGGCATTTTAAATGAGATAGAATTATTGATTGGGCTACCAGTATAGAAGTGGCATAAATGCAATAAATTAGACCAATTCAAATATTTTGGAAGTAGAAAGGGCAAGACTTACTACTATCACACAAAGTAAATAAAAAAGAGTAATTAGGGAAGACTTACCGATTTTGGATTAAGTCACATACTGGGTACCAGGGCCATTTACTGAGTTGATGAGGACTTGGGGAGAAATAGGCTTCGGTGGAGGGATAACAAAAGTTCTCTTTGGAACATGTTAATTTTAAGATACCTGGAAAACAGTTAAGTAGATGCCTAAATTAATTATTTGGATACATTAATTTGGAGTTGAGTAATAAGTGAATACTAGGTTTATGTATAAGATTCAACAACATAAGAAAGATCTATAACGCCATGAAAATGGATGGGATAGCTGAGAAAAAAATAATAAAATGGAACAGAAAGGACTAGGATAAAAGGACACTACTATTTAAATTGACTACATGAAAGTTTTTGATGATCTTGGTGCATTTCAGTAGGATAGTAAGGCAGAAGCTCAATAGTTCCGTAAAATACATTAAATTTAAATCTAAAATCTAACATTTGAATCCCATAGCAAAAATTATATATACATATATTTTTTGAGTTGGAGTCTTCCTCTGTCGCCCAGGCTGGAGTGCAGTGGCACATTCACAGCCACCTCAGATTAGACCTGCTGGGCTCAGGCAATCCTTCCACCTCAGCCATCCAAGTAGCCAAACCTACAGGCGCGTACTACCAAGCCCAGCTAATTTTTTGATTTATTGTAGAGACAAGGTCTCGCAAAGTTGCCCAGGCTGGTCTCGAACCCCTGGGCTTTGGCAATCCTCTCGCCTCAGACTCCTAAAGTGCTGGGATTACAGACTTGAGCCACCGCGCCAGGGTGTAAAAAATAATTTTAAGAGCTTTTTTTTTTAAGAAGAAAAAGAAGATTTAAAATTTTTTGTTTTCATCATTAGAGATATGCTAACATTTCCAGAAAGCTTTAACAATATGAACATAGCATTTTATTATAGGTAGAGGGAGATGATGATGAGTTTCCTAAGAACAGAGGGATGGGATTTGACTCTGTTGTCATAGCTAATTCAGATTAACAAAGTTACATCATTTGGAGAACCCCGAGTTACAATAGCTGTCACAGTTGATGCAGAAGGAACAGGAGCCGATGTTTAATGATGAGGCAAAACGATTATACCTTATTGTCTCCTAGGAAGCTAGTTCTTGAAAGCATATAGGTGATCTTTCTTTTAATATCAAGGAGAAGTTTTATCTTACAACCTGCGTTTATATCTGAAAGAATAAAAGTGAGATAAAATCACTTAGCTAAATCTTCAAGTTTATTTAAAAGAGAATGTTTTCATTTAGAAATGAATGAAATGCCACTAACTGGAAAGTTCAAAAATGTTACATTTTGCTTAATATCAATTTTTCTTTTTCTCATATTAATAGTACCTGTGGGTCACAACAGATTTTAATATAAAGATATAATTAGCTGTTTTCACTTCTAAATAATATTATTTAGATATTGTTACCCTGTTACACAGTTAAATTCTGCTTTAGTGTTATATATAAAAATTTATCAAGTAACTCTTTCATGTGCTTCATTAAAATTTGTTCTTATTTGTAATTTTAACAATTTTGATTTTCATTCGTCTTTAAATGAAAAAAATTTGGCTACTATTTTCTATTTAAAATCTTTTGATAGTTAATTGCTATTATCATTATATATCATATGCTATCACCTCTCCCTCAAGATAAATAGTTCTACTTTCTTTCATCTTTTTCGTGAACACTTTTTTTAAAACTTCATTTATTTGATCGTCTCTCCATGTTCTTCAAATATTTCTTAAAATAGGAAATCACAAACTTCATAAAATTCTTATAGAAACCAAATCAGCAGATTACAAAGATAATATAAGAACAGTGTCAATTTAAATCTTTAAATTGGTTCAGTTATCATTATTATAATTGTCTCAATTTCTTTAATTGACAGATAAGATTGCATTTATTAGGAACAACATGATGTTTTGAAATATATATACATTGTGGAATAGTTAAATCTAGGTAACTAGCATATGTATTATGTCACTTAGTTAATCAAGTTTGTGGCAAGAACGCAACATCCATTCTCTTAACATTATTCTTAGAATGCAATATATTGTCATTAACTACAGTCACCCTGCAGTGCAATAGATCTCTTGAACTTATTCCATCTAATTATACTTTTGTTCAATTATTTTTAATTCAAGTTGACTAAAAATAAAACAAAAATAACTTACCAAGTGAGCTTATCTTGGCTTGGAAGTGGAATATTCAACAGTCGTAAATGTGATTGTGGTTGTTAAAACTTCAGAAAGGGTAGTTCAGGCTCACAAGGAAGTAATTTTTTTTTCTTTTTTTCCTTCTTTTTTTTTTCCCTGAAGTAATCTATCTTTAATTTGTATTTACTTGAAAGTAGACTTTCTGAAATTTGTTTAACTTCTTTTTGTTACTTCTATAGTTCCTTATTTAAATCTATGAATGCAGCTTGAGGTTTTTTTTTTTTTTTTAAATGTGTAGATATAACATATGACTCCTTGGATTATTTTAAGCCTTCACGGAACTTTCTTTTTTTTGTAACCAAGATTTACTGTTATTATTTTACACATTCTTATTTGAATATTCTTTAAATTTTCCCAAGTATCTTTCATTGAATCCTTCATATCCCAAAATTTGGCTTAGGTTTACTTCAAGTCCTTCAATGGATATTCCTCTAATTTTTCAACATCTTTTTTTATATTATTATAGATCTCTTCTGAAACCTCTGTATCCTTCTTTACCTCCTTTAAAAAATCATTTGATTCCTTGAAACCTTTTTTTCACTCATAGATTCTATTTTAGACTATTGAAATTGTTTCATCAAATATGGTTTCAAGTTATTCTTTCAGTTTGAGTTATTATGCAAGACCTACTTGCCCTTCTTAGCCTCCTTCTTTGCAGCCTTCTTATCCTTTTTTGCATCAGCAGAGTCTGCATCAGTCTTTTTCTTGGCATCTTTCTTAGCATCTTTCTTGGCATCCTTCTTGGAGTCACTCTTTGATTCAGTGTCCGAACCACTGGACTTCTTTTCATCTTTCTTATCCTTTTTCTCCTTCTTTTTATCTTCTTTTCCCTTCTTGGCATCCTTTGATTCTTCCCCTTTCTTTTCACCTTTTTTTCCACCCTTATCCTTCTTTTCATCTGATTTTTCAGTTTCTGATTCTGTAGCTGTATCTTTACCCTTCTTTGACCCTTTTTTACCCTTTTTGGAATCTTTCTTTGCACCAGCTTTTTCACCTTCAGATTCTGTAGTTGAATCCTTGCCTTTCTTTGCATCTTTTTTACCTTTTTTGGCATCTTTCTTTGCATCTTTTTCACCTTCAGATTCTGTAGTGGAATCCTTGCCTTTCTTTGATCCTTTTTTACCTTTTTTGGCATCTTTCTTTGCATCTTTTTCACCTTCAGATTCTGTAGCTGAATCCTTGCCCTTCTTTGATCCTTTTTTACCTTTTTTGGCATCTTTCTTTGCACCTTTTTCACCTTCAGATTCTGTAGCTGAATCCTTGCCTTTCTTTGAACCTTTTTTACCTTTTATGGATTCTTTCTTTGCACCTTTTTCACCTTCAGATTCTGTAGCTGAATCCTTGCCCTTCTTTGAAGCTTTCTTTCCTTTTTTAACTTCTGATTCTGATTCTGCTGAGTCCTTCTCCGCTTTTTTATCTCCTTTCCCTATCTTACCTTTTTCTGGGGACACAGATTTCTCTGGTTTAGGTGGAGGCTTCCTCCGGGCAGCTAAGTAAACAGATGGTCTCTCAGAAATTTTCATTAAGGAACGGTACATCCATAATGGTCTTTTACGACCTCTTAACTCATCTTCATGAATTTTCTGAAATATTGTTTAGAATAATAATGAACAACTTGTGGTTTATCTATACAGTTTATATTAATAGATACCAAATGGATTTTAACTTCAGCCATGACAATTTTAGATTTTTATAAAAAGTAGATAAATGAGAAATATTTGTCTTCAAATACTCAGACTCCTGAATTCAACATTACAGAAACAGAGGAAGCATTGAAACTGCACCAAGGCAAAATGTAACCCTATGATACAAATGAGAGGCTTTCTCCAGCCAGGGAAAAGTTCCTGAATGTTCATATTAACTGTAATATTAGGGACACCAGATTTTTGGGTTTCTCAGGTATGTTTCCTATAATGTGAGGTTGCTAAACAAATAATAAGAAATAAGAAAAGCACTTGTATATAATAATATGAAAATAAAAATCTACTTTCTTCAAGTTGTAGAATTTGAATTATCTTTAATTGTGCTGTCCAGTGTGGAATTTAATAGCCACATATGGGACAGGCACAGTGGCTCATGCCCACATTCCTAGCTCTTTGTGAGGCAGAGGTGGAAGGATTGCCTGAGGCCAGGTGTTGGAGACCAGCCTGACCAACTTGGTAAGCCCTTGTCTCTACAATCAATCAATCAATCAATCAATCAATCAGTTAGCCATGCATGGTGGAGTGTGGTTCCGTGGTTCCAGCTACTTGGAAGACTGAGGCGAAAGGATCACCTGGGCCCAACAGGTCAAGGCTGTGGTGGCAATGATCATGTCACTGCACTCCAGCCTGGGCAACAGAATGAGATTCCGACTCAAACAAAACAAACAAAAAACCAAATAGCCACATGTGCATTTACTTTAATTAAATTCAATTTAAATATATAATTTGATTCCTCAGTTGATAGCTTTATTTCAAGTGTTCAATATCCCTACATTTATCTAAAAGTTATAAATTATTCCATCGTGGGAGAATGTTGTTGGTAAGCTCTAATCTACAGCAGATATTAAGTATGTGTGATTCTACAAGCTTACTACTAATAAGTATTTGTTACAAATAATTAAATGATCTTTTCAATACTTACAGGAGCTGTATTGTCTCGTATTTGAGAAGGTAATGATCTCCTTTTTGTTCCTGGTCGCGGTGGTTTGGGAAATGCCAAGGCAAAGTGTTGCTGATTCCATGATTTTTTGCTTAATTCACTAACTAAAATAAGAAGGGTAAAACACATACTTTGTAGTAAGTAGTTAGAATTTCATCAGAACTGGAATAGCAGTAAGTGAATACATAATCCATGTAAATGAGTGAACAAGTGATACAAATTATGACTTCATTTATTTGGCAATGTTTGAAATTTTTGGTTAGCAATATGAGAAAACTAAATATTGATTTTTCTATTTTGATGAGTTTCACAGAGAAGTGTAGAAAGTAGTCATCGCAAAATGATTGTAATCTATAATGTAAATGGAAATAAGTCATTTTACTGCTGCCTTTTTAATCTGTCTCTTCTAGTCTATGTTCTTGCTTTATGCTCTTAGTTAAAATAAAATATATAGAGAACTAAATATGTGTTAACTATATCTATAGTACCCCAAAGACCTTAGCACTAGTCCTTACAAGAAATATTCAGTAAATGTATGATTGAATATAAGTGCTGTCTGAAGATTCCATTAATTAGTAATGCTTTTCAAAGCTACATAAGTAAATGCTATGCGTCCAAGAACTTCATTGTTATAGGTAACATTTTTAATTTTAAAAAATTGAAAAATAAAAAATCTCCAGAATGGTGACTGAGAGGTTGAAGTTACCTGAAAACTATAATAGAAATAATTAAAGATATTTAAGTTACAAATGAGGCCAATGAGAGATTTCATCACTGTATTTAAATATTCTCAGTATTACTATGTAGAGAAAACAGAATTTTTCTGTGAGTCTCCTGAAGACAGTATCAGAATCAATGAGAAAAATTGTACAGAAGGGAAAGCATATTTCATCTCGATATATGAAAGAAAAACCACTTGATATTTGAATTCCTACAAAATCAGATAAATTTTCCTTGTGTAATTATAAAATTTCTAGCCAATTATAAGCCAGATATAATCTATCAGGAATGTAGTAGGAGAGATTCTACTATGTGGATTGAATCTTAGTGCTAGACATAGTTGAGAAGTTCTTTATCCAATTTCTACAATGCTTTTCAACTCTAAGATTATGTGATAGTGCAATTTCTAATATGTTACTATGTCCACCATTATGTTGCTGCACATATTTGCTTAAATTTCCTAGAATTTAAAACAAAAAAAGTATATATAAAAGCTGTTCACTGAATCCATGAGAAAGATTTCTTGGGAAATAAAAAGTCAAATATTAATTCTATTCTATGGCAGTTCTGCTATCTCACTTTGAGAAGGATAAAAATTATATACCTCTAAAATTAGTCATGCATGCTTTATAATAAGTATTGAACTCTTTCTTACCTGGAATGTAATTATCATATGTTCCAAAGTTTACTTTTTGACTATTAAAATAAAAGGGAATAAGTAATAATTAATGCATACAAAGTCACTGTATTTAATGATCATTGCCATACATAAGCACTTTCTACCAAAAGCGAGAGAAATATTTTGCATTCTCAGGTCTCCATTATTATGTATGATTACTTCATTCCCACATTAGCAGAACTGAGTAAAGGTGTTATTCAAAACTTAACAGAACTAAGGCATGGTGGACCAAATCCCCAGCTTGCACATCTAAAATATACATGCTTTTTAAATTGCAAAACATAGTTGAATCATTTTTCCCCATCTTATGCTCCAAATTCTCTCGCAATTAAATTTGAAACAAGACATCACTTTATAAAGACTATGCTTAAGTAAAAGCAGATCCTCAAAATATTCTCAAAACTTCATGCAATACTGCTACAATGAAGTAGTACATGTCTGTGCCTGTGCATGTGAGCATGTGAGTCAGGGTGCTCCATATGTATTGATAAGTATTGATAAGGAATGTCATTCTTTTAAATCTTTAAGAAAATCAGAAAAATAAGACAATGTTGCTAATGATTTTTTATTTATATTCTCATTTGTTTTATTACTATGTCACCATGTTTGCTCCCATGGAGAGATTTATAGTCGGACATTATTTATTACAAAAATATAATAAAGTAATGGAGACCAATAGTATGATTTGTTAGAGAAATATTATTTTATATCATATATTACAGACATAAAGTCATTGTTGATCATGAGTGAGTTTGAGTTTATACACAGACACAAACACTCAGACACTCACATAGTTTTAATTAGGCAGTCTGTAAAAATAAAGGATTATTCACATAAAAACAGCATCTTGATAACTTGATTAAAGAATGAATTTTCTAGCATAAAACTTGGCGCATTTTTGCTATGCTATGAAAATTTGAATTGATTAATTGAATAAAACTTAATATGTATTGACCATTAAGTTATTCAGTTTAGTGTTTTCTAAGCTGTGTAATGCACCAAAATTAGTTGCTTCTTTATCTGTATCTCTTAGTTGAGATCCAGCCAGTGTACATTTGCACACTGCTGGCTGAGGAAATGTGAATGTCCAACCTTAATTACTTTATTCAAAATTCTCTGAAAGTAGAAATATTTCAAGTTCATAAAATAATATTATTAAATTTGAGATTTTCAAAATGGTATATAGGAAAGATCTTATATAACCTCGAGTGTGTTCTTTGATTACCAAGCAAATGGAATTAGAAATAAATAATAAGATTGTCTAGAAAATACATAAATATTTATAAAAAGAAGCATCTTCTTCCAAAGAAACAATGGTCAAATAGAAATCACTTTCAAATTTATAAAAAAGTGGCTTCCGGGTCAAGATGGCGATGACACAGGCAGAACTGTGACATTCTCTGAATGTGAGTTTCCCAAAAAGACTCTTGCTTCCCTTCCCCCATCCACTCATCCACAGCCAGATGCATGGTCTGAGGCCCAGGGTCCTTCAGTCCCACGCAGGGCTGGCTATTGCATACCTGGTTGCTCCCCCACTGGTAGGAAATCTTGGGTCTCAGCTCCCTCCCAGGTTACAAATACCCAGACCCAGCCTCCAATCACCGGGGAGGCTCTGGCTACCTGCCCAACAGAGAAGCTGATTCCATCTCTGACTGAAATACACTGGGAACAGTCCAAGGCCACTTTTGCCAGAGCTTGGGAGCAGAGCTCTAACCCGGGACAGAGCACTAGCAGTGTGCCTCGGACTCAAAGAGCAGAGAGGAAGGATCCGTGAGGGTGAAACTATCACGCCGGCCATTCCTCCAGGCAGAGAAATGCGTTGCCCTGCCCACCTACAAGCAGGCTCCACCTCAGTTTCCAAGAAAACATCACTAAACAGAAGACAAAGCCACTCCCCTGGGAACTCAGTAACAGCCATCTCAGATTACAGCTCAGAAAAAAAAAACCCAAGCCTCAGTAAATGAAGTTCTCCACATTGAAAATAAGGGGAGAGGCTAAAGAGCAGAGATGAACGGATTTTAGTCACTCAGGAAAGACCCCAGAAGACATGATTTTTCTTTTTCTTTTTCTTTTGGTTTGCCTTTGTATAGCTACAAGTACTCTTTAGGGAATTGTCTTTACTCACTTCTCTCTAGCCTTGTGCCTCTTTCTCACCTCTTAGTATGTATGGCTGTCCTCCCTGTCTCTCTCTCCTCTTTTCCTTCCCCTTCTTTAATTCTGTTTTTCAGGGAGGATGGGGTTGTTTTTGCTTCGCTTGTGCAATCTCCTGTTCTTCCTTATGAGAGTTCTCTGGCTGCATCCACCTGTCGGTGTATGAGCCCAATGGAACCTATTTCCCACTGTCTTACAATCTTTCTGTGCAGCAGAATGTAGGTTTGGTACCTGCAACAAAAGCGGGGCAAAAGAACAAAGTAATGGAGGAAGAGGGGGTCAGTAGGAAGTTAGAAGGAGAGAAGAGTGAAAGGGAGGACAGCCATACCTACTAAGAGGTGAAAAAGAGACACAAGGCCAGAGAGAAGTAAATAAAGACAATTCCCTAAAGAGTACTTGTAGCTATAAAAAGGCAAACCAAAAAAAATAAAAAAAAATCATGTCTTCTGGGGTCTTTCCTGAGTGACTAAAATCTGTTCATGTCTGCTTTTTAGCCTGTCCCCTTATTTTCAATGCGGATTGCTTCATTTACTGAGGCTTGGGTTTTTTTTTTCTGAGCTGTAATCTGAGATGGCTGTCACTTAGTTCCCAGGGGAGTGGCTTGTCTTCTGTTTAGTGATGTTTCCTTGGGAACTGAGGTGGAGCCTGCTTGTAGGTAGGCAGGGCAATGCATGTCTCTGCCTGGAGGAATGGCCGGCATGATAGTTTCACCCTCGCGGATCCTTCCTCTCCGCTCTTTGAGTCCGAGGTGCACCTCTAGTGCTCTGTCTTGGGTTAGAGCTCTGCTCCCAAGCTCCGGCAAAAGTGGCCCTGGACCGTTCCCAGTGTATTTCAGTCAGAGATGGTGGAATCAGCTTCTCTGTTGGGCGGGTAGCCAGAGCCTCCCCGGTGATCAGAGGCTGGGTTTGGGTATTTGTAACACGGGAGGGAGCTGAGACCCAAGATTTCCTACCAGCGGGGAAGCAACCAGGGATGCAATAGCTGGCCCTGCGTGGGACCGAGGGACCCTGGGCCTCAGACCGTGCGTCTGGCTGTGGATGAGTGGGTGGGGGAAGTGAAGCGAGAGTCTTTTTGGGGAATTCCCATTCGGAGAATCTCACAGTTCCGCCTGTGTCATCGCCATCTTGACCCGGAAGCTCGAGTGCGTAATTTATAAAGAAGGGAGTTTTATTTGGCTCATGGTTCTGCATGGCGCCAGCATATACTCAGCTTCCGGTGAGGCCTCAGGAATTTTTAACTTGCTGCTGAAGGCAGAGGGAGCTGGCATGTCACATGATAAGAGCTGTTCACACCTGCAAGAGAGAGGAAGAGGTGCCAGTCTCTTTTAAACAATTGTCTCTTGAGTGAATAGAGTGAGACCTCACTGAAAGAATGTCATCTAGCCATGTCCTCATGATCCAATTACCTCCCTCTAGGCTCTACCTCTGAAACTATAGGTCACATTTCAACATGAGATTTGGAGGGGACAG
>CAUYQG010042416.1:0-12987 GCA_963574415.1 Tarsius wallacei
CTTACTGTATACCATGATGTAACGAATACCATCCTTTACATGAAGTAACTAATACCATCCTTATAAAAAGGCCGTGAGTTTCATTTTATTAGTTTCATTTTATAGATGAAGAAACTGAGGCTAGAAAGGACCAAGGCTAAAATTCAAACCCTAATCTGTCTAAGTTTTAAAAGTTAGTACTCAAGATAGGCAAGTGGGAGCTCATTAAACTGAAAAGCTTCTGCAAAGCAAAAGAAACCATCAGAAGAGCGGGCAGACAGCCCAAAGAATGGGAAAAAAATATTTGCCAACTGTATATCTGACAAAAGCCTAACATCCAGAATCTACAACTCAAACATGCTAAAAGGAAAAAAACAAATAGCCTCATTAAAAAGTGGGCAAAAGACATGAAAAGACACTTCTCAAAAGAAGATATACAGGCAGCCAACAGACACATGAAAAAGTGCCCAGCCTCACTAATCATCAGAGAAATGCAAATCAAAACCACATTTAGATACCACCTAACCCCAGTAAGAATGTCCATCATTAACAAAACAAACAACAATAGATGCTGACTAGGATGCGGAGAAAAGGGAATGCTTCTACACTGCTGGCAGGAATGCAAACTAGTTCAACTCTCTCTGGAAAAACAGTGTGGTGATTCCTAAAAGGACTAGAAATTGACCTTCTACATGACCCAGCAATCCCTCTACTGGGAATATACCCGGAGAAACACAAATCATTTTACAAAAACTATACCTGCACCCTCATGTTTTTTGCAGCACTATTCACAATAGCAAAAACGTGGAATCTACCATACTGCCCATCAAACTGAACTGGATAAAAAAATGTGGTATATATACATGATGGAATGTCATGCAACCATAAAGAAAGACAAAATTATGGACTTCGCAGCAACTTGGATGAATTTAGAATCTGTAATAGTCAATGATCTATCACAGAAACAAAGAACAGAGTACCACATGTTCTCACTCATAAGCAGACCCTGAACATTTACCATAATACTGTAAGAAAGGGATTGACAGTAGCGTGATACATCAATAAAGGTCCCTGATCTCAAACCAGGCAAAGTGGGGACAAAACGGAGGCCCGACTTTACCTGTATGATGTCCACTTGTAGACTAATCCTGAATTGTACTCCACATCTTTAAAATAAAGTATAAATAAATAAATGTGATTGCTCCTTTCCACACCTATAAGTAAAGTGGAATATAAATAAATTAATAAAATTGTTAGGAAAGAAAATTCAATTTTAGTAAATATAGCCACAGTCTTTACTTCTTTTTTTTAAATCCCTCCCTCCCTTTCTCTCTCTTATCTCTGTTTTATAGAGATGAGTTTTCACTATGTTGTCCAGGCTAGTCTCAAACTATTGGTCTTGAACGCCTGGCCTCAAGCGATTCTCTTGCCTTGACCTCCCAAAGCACTGGGATTACAGTGAACCACCATGCCTGGCCTACACTTTATTAGTTTTATTTTTAAAATATCCTCTCCAACACTTGACCTGGTTAGACTTTCTACAATTTGCTAATTTGAAGAACCAGAAGAGCATCTCATGATGAGCCTGCTAGCCCAGGAACAATAAGAGCATCTTATAATTTAAAAACGCCTGTTTTTGATTATTAGTGAGGTTGAGTGGCTTTTCATGTATTCCTAAGCCATTTGTTTTTCTTATTCTGTCATTTGCCATTTTCATATTTAAGTCTATATTTTTATTGGATTGGTATTTCCTATAGACTTATGATTCTTTTTCTGTTCTGGATATATATATATATATATGTATATATGTCTGTGTATGCATCGCAAGTAACTTACCCTATTTGCCATTTACTTTTTTTTTTGGTGTCTTGACCTTAGTATGGGTAATGTCAAATAGAGAAAACTAATCATGATTTCACAGTTTTTGGTGCCACCACTTTTACTTTTCAAGAACATTAAAATGGGCTTTGTATGCAGAATACTGTGTTGTAAAACCATCAATGTCACGGGTACTTATAGTAAAGTTTCCATACGGGTCTCACTTTAGATACATTGGAATTTCTGTGTAATTTTTCTTTAGAACAAAATAATCTTCATGTAATCAGCTCATGAAAAGTTTTTGCATTGGGTAATTTGGATATAACTTTATGTGACTGCTTTTTTTCTTATTCCAGGAGATGAAAGAAGGAGTGTTTTCTGCAAGGAAATTAAATTTTAGTATCTTTTAAAAATAGATGTAACCAGCTGAACAGTAAAAATACAGACTGTGCTTATGAGAGAGAATTCCCTTCAAAATGAAGATCAAGATTAAAGTTATCTTCTAATTTATGAGGACAGCTCTCTACAGCTTGGTTCTTGGTTATTGAGTGCCAACTACCATCTATCCTGAGTGGATTTTTATCTTTTCTCTGGTGTCAATTGGAAGGCAGTGTAGCATAGTGGTTAAGACTTTGGAGTCAGAAATCTTCATCACTTTCCACAGGGGCTTTTGGAACAAATTATTTTTAAATATTTGGACTCCAGTTCCTGCATTTGAAAATGTGACCAATGCTACCTTTGTCATGGACCTGCCTTGAAGATTAAATGAGATCACGTCTGTGTTGTACCTGTGCATTCCATTAATGGTAGTTTCTATTACATAGTCCTAATGAAAATTTCATCCATTTGATAAAGTACTTGAAAAATGCTACAGTTTCTCAAAGGAAACATGCCTTTTTTTTCATGTCTCTCTTTAGAGACACTTGCTGAGAACCAAGGATTTCTCTGAAAAAGGTACAGTTCTGTGAAAAGAGCTAAAAATTAGCTTTTTTCTCTCTTGCTCTTCCAGTTGCACTGTTGTTCTTGTTGGATAACTCAGCTACACAAGAACCTAGTGTGTTAGGCTGGGCCTTGAAGGCCAACAGAACCTGAAAATATGACCTGTTCATATTGCGATGAGAGAGAGCTAGCCCGTGTTGCCCCTGGCAGAACATTTTGTTTGGCCACAATGTTTTTCAAAGCTACAGAACACTCTAGTTGTTCTGTTGTATACAACGTACTTATTCTCTGGTTTTACCCTGCTCTGTATTAAAGCTTATTTGTCTGTCCTGTGGATGTCTCTAGTGCACACACACACACACACACACACACACGCAAACACACTCAATACACAACACGAATGCTTAAATTGAGCTAACAGCCTATAAACAGAAAGCGACTCTTGGTAAAATAATTAAGAAAGACTGGCTTAGACGTCCCTTGCCAACTGTGATCTACTGGTGTCTCCCAGAGACACAGTTTTCTTAGAATTTTATAAATGAATGTCTGGTTTTCCTAACAGGGATACAGTTTCTCTTAATGTTAGAAAGTTTCAGTCTTCAAGTATTTATCTTAAACCGAGAGATAAATCTAAAAGTTCTTTGGCAAAATATATTTCTGAGAAGGCTGCAAATAGGTAAAGAGAATTAGAAATCTCAGTTTGGAATCCTTGGGATCCTGTATAATGTACTAGCTATGGGAACTGAAGTGAGTCATTTAATCCCCCTGAGCCTCAATTGACTTCATCTGTGAATTGGGACTGCTAAAAAATGTGAGAAACCAGAGAATAAGAACTTGGGTTGCCGGTTGCGAGATCAAAGGGACATTTTCAAAAGTGCCCTGTGAAGAAATATGGCTTGTGCTTTTCTGGAACAGCTCTCTTAGTTTGAATATGAAAGTTTATATCTTTTTGGTCTTCTGAGTTTGCCATTCTCAGAGGGGTAACAAGGAGTTTCAGCAGGACCCCTCTGATATCACATGTCAGAGTTTAAGTCTCACAGACACTGAGGCAGTAGACAGAGGTATCTGGATCTGAAGGTCATCTCACCGGTTACCTGGGTCCAGAGAAGGGGGAAACAGCAGCAGTGCCTTGACCTCATTTTCCCTCCTCTGGGCCGCCTGTAAACAGAGGCTTGAGGGAGTGTGAGGGCTGCTCTGTGCCAGGGGTTCTGTTGCTTTCTCTTAACAGAGAAAGCTATTTTTGCTGTTTTCAAAGGCAGCTGCTTCTAGCAGGAGTCAGGTAGGACAGGGCCTGCCTTTGGCTCACCGGTCCAGAAGTACTGCGGACATTCTCCTGGAGGGTAGGGTCTGGGGCAGGAAAATGTCTTCTGAGTGTTTACTTCTCAGAAGTAATTTAAGCCTGTGGCCTGGCAGGTAGGTCTCCTCTGGTATGGAGTGGGGAAGTGGGGTAGACAGTGGGGTGAACAGGAAAACTGCACTCATTGGGGATGGTGGGCTAATCCAGCCTTAGAAAGAAGCAAGGATACTGTGATCAGAGATGGTAAGGTTGTTATGGGTGATGTTGTCTTCAAGGAGACAGTTTCAGCTCTGAATTTCCTGCTGAAAGGAAACGAAAGCCTCACAAGCATTGCCATATGAGGAGAAATGTGTCATTAAGATTAACATGCCTACACTCAAGATTTTCTCCAGTGCATTGTGTTTCAGATTTCTGTTCTGTGGAGGGGCCATTGTACAATCTGTGGGGAGCTAGAAGACATTTTTATTTTATATGTTATTTTATTTTATAGTTTTGAGTCCAGGGTCTCCCTCTGTCTCTCAGGCTGAAATGCAGTAGCACAATCATGGTTCACTGCAGCCCTGCCCTCCTGGGCTCAGACAGTTTTCTATCTCAGCCTCCTCAATAGCTGGGATTATAGGTGCAAGCCACCACTCCTGGCTAATTTTTCTTTTGGATATGAGGTTGCTCTATTTTGCTTAGGCTGGTTTTGAACTCCTGGCCTCCCACCAGGAGTGATCCTCCCACCTCGGCCATTCAAAGTGACAGGATTACAGGCATGAGCTAAATTGCCTGACCTAGACACATTTTAAAAAGCCTGCTTCTTTGGGCTAAAATGTTGTTACTTTTAGCAGTAGTTGCTACTTCTGGAATATTTTGTTAATTATGTGTTTGAGTGTTTTGTTTTCTTCTCTCTCCCAGGAAGGTAGCTTTGCCCTGAGTCCCTCCATCATCTTAAAGGTTTGGATGGTGGGCACAAGAAGCAAAAATTACTATAGACAATGGCTCTTTTCAGCTTGTATGTCCCCGAGGTCTGAGCTCCTTGGGAGGATTATACTAGGGAGAGGGGGTAGAAGTGGGTGTCTTGAGAAAGCCAACACCCCAAGACTGGCATGAATGGAAATCTTGTGTGGAGAATGGCAGGATGTGCTTCCTGTACAGTGGAGAAACTTGGAGGAGACAGGACTTAAGAAAGCTGAGCCTAGGGCAGTTGGATACTACTAGCACAGGGCTCCTGCCCTAGCTACGATTTTTCTGCCTATACACAGCAGGGGAAACCATGAGACTCCAGACTTCAGAGGGCTATACAACCCAGACAGTGAGTGCATAACAGCATCAGGATAAACTGAAGGACAGTGACTTTTCCTTTTATTTCTTAGAACAACACCAGGCTCCTAGATTATAGTTGAAACCTGAGGAGAAGACCCCCTCTCCACCAATCCTAGTCATGACTGAGGTTGGCTTTTTCTACAACCTCAGAAGCCAAGAGGCTCATGCAGAAGGAAATACTTTTCCTTTACCTTCTTAGGTTTAGTCCTTGGGGTCTGGAAATTAAAATGACAAAAGACAGATTTGCAAGAGAAAAAACAGTTTTTTGTGCATGAATGTACACAGAAATTCATTTAAAAATGTGACCCATGGAGGTGGTTAGAATTGAGGATTTACATGCCATCTTAATAGGAGAAAGAGAGAAGAAGAAAGGGCACTTATGGAAAACCAAATGACTTTTAGGAAAGGTAAACCTGCCTTTAGGAGAATAGATGGGAGATGATAATGTTGTGACAATGTCTGTTTAGAGAATTCCTTATCCTGGTGCCAACTTTTATTCTCTGGCAATATGAGTTAATTTTCCCTGGTTATGAAACTCTCAGGAAAAGACTTATGATTGTTGAATTCTTTTGGGAAGCTCCCCTTTTCTGGAAGATAAAGAGAGCTCAGGGAAAAAAAAAAAAAAAAAACTCTCCATAATGGTATATTCTGGATTTCTTCAGACTCAAATGTGGATTTAATTTGAAGAAAGTGAAGAAACAGCATACTTTTCTCACACTCAAGTTTATGGAGTAGGAGGTTTACAAAGGCTACAAATTCAAATGACCCCGGGAGCTAAAATACATAAAACATATTCATTTATTACAAACTTAAAAATTTAATGCAGATTTTTTCATCAGAATAGAATCACACTAGAACTTGTTCCCTAAAAATGGGACAGATGAGAGAAAAATTATGAAAGGATTGAGAGAGATAACAAAAGATGAAGGCTCTGATGATTAGTGAGACTGATGATGTTTTCCTGTGTTTGTGGCTGCTTGTATGTCTTCCTTTGAGAAGTGTCTGTTCATATCCTTTGCCCATTTTTTAATGGGGTTGCTTTTTCCTATTAATTAGTTTGGGTTCCTTGTAGATCCTGGGTGTTAGGTCTTTGTCAGATGCATAACTTGCAAATATTTTTGCCGTTCTGTGGGTTGTCTCTCTGTTCTCCCGATGATTTCTTTTGATAAGGTCCCACTTGTCAGTCTTAGTTTTTATTACATTTGCTTTTGAAGACTTAGCCATAAATTCATTGCTTACTCCAATGTCCAAGAGGGTGTTCCCTACGTTTTCTTCTAAGATTCTTATACTTTGAGGTTTTACATTTAATTCCTTGATCCAATGTGAGTTCATTTTCTTTTTTGTTATGGTGATAGGTAGGAGTCCAGTTTCATTCTTCTGCATGTGGCTAGTCAGTTTTCCCAGCACCATTTGGTAAATACGGCTTCCTTTCCCCAATGCTTGTTATTGAAGGCTTTCGAAGAGACATGCAAATCAAAACTACAATGAGATACAGTCGAACACTGGTAAGGATTAAAAAGTCAAAAAACAATAGGTGCTGGAATGACTGTGGGGAAAAAGGAATGCTTCTACACTGTTGGTGGAAATGTAAGCTAGTTCAACCTTTGTAGAAAGTAATGTGGTGATTTCTCTAAGAACTAAAAATTGATCTTCCATATGATCCAGCAATTCCTCTTCTGGAAATATACTCAGAAGAACATAAATCACTCTACTAAAAAGATATCTGGACATGTATGTTTATTGCAACACTTTTCACAATAGCAAAAACGTGGAACCAACTCTGATGCCCATCAAAAGTGGACTGGATTTAAAAAATGTGTAACATATACATGATGCAATATTATGCAACCATAAAGAACAAAATCATGTCCTTTGCAGCGACATGGATGAAGCAGGAGACCATCATACTAACAGAGCTATCACAGAAGCAAAGAAGTGAATACTATATGTTCTCACTCATAGTGGGCCCTGATCACTGCTCACATGAGTACAGTGGTCAGATAGGCAGATGCTGGATACTGCTAGGGGAGGGAGAGAAAGGGAAGGAAGTGGGAATCTGGGCAACACACTGGGTACCAGGTCCATTATCAGGAAGAGAGAGGGCCAGCTAGAAACCCAAACTTCACCTGCACGCAACTTACCTATACAGTAAATCCTCACTGGTACTCCACTACTTCACTACTCAAAAATTAAAAAAGAAAGAAAGAAAGAAAGAAAGAAAGAAAGAAAGAAAATAAGAGGGATAAAGGCTCACTGGTAGCAGTTGGTAAAAGCACTGTCCAATTTTTTGTTTGTTTTAGTTGGAGTCTCACTCTGATGCCCAGGCTGGAATGCAGTGGCACAATCATGGCTCACTGCAACCTCAACCTCCTGGGCTCAGGCAATAATGCTGCCTCAGCCTCCTGAATAGCTGGGACTATAGGTGCATGCCACTATGCATGGCTATTTTTTAAAAATTTCTTGTAGAGATGAGATCTTGCTATGTTACTCAGGCTGGTCTTGAACTCCTGGCCTCAAGTGATCCTCCTGCCTTGGCCTCCCAAAGTGCTGGGATTATAAGCATGAGCTACTGTGCCTGGTCAGCATTGGGCTATTTTTATAAGACTCAGGTATATGACCCTTTTTGTTCATCTACAGCCCAACTCTCCCCACAAGTTTCTTTCTCCTTCAAAACTAAACAAACATTAGCATCTGAAGAAAAAAGTACTGATCAGTGCTTAGGAATTCCTGTATGTACACCTGTCCTCTCAATCTTCAGAAGACAGTGTGCATAAAACAATTCTTTTACAATATGCCTTCCATAATTGGGTAATAACTTAAGGTAAATTATTATTATTATTATTACAGTTTTCTTTCTCTTTAAAAAAAAGAGTTTTGTCCCTACTACGACCTTAGCAGTATTTGGGTATCCTAGGTACCTGATGGTCCCTGAATGTAGTCTCTCTTTCATCCCCTTGCTAACCACAACACTTTTGCATTTCCCTCTGCAATAAGAGAATTATTGAGCAGCACGTTATTTACTGAAACTCTAGTAAGGGTGACAGGGGATAAAATTTTCCTCATACACTTAATAGTGAACTCTTTCAAAACATTGTTAAACATCTCTGTTCCTCAAAATCCTCATTCTAGCGACTTAGCAAATGGGGTGTTCTCTTTTTTGCTTTTTTCCAAGAATGGCCCAGTTTCTTCTATTTTCCTGAGTATTTCAGCTCTTCTAAACTTCAATCTCTACTCAGTTAGATGCTCAACAAAGCAAAGACATGTACATTGTCTAAGACTCCTCCCTCCCTTAGAAGGAAGTTTAGTGATCATCCATTACTACTTGAAACTGGACTTGACTATCTCACTCAACCCTACTTTCATCTCATTTCCAAAATGTAGTTGATCAAGGCGTGTTTCCCCAAATATCTAAAGAAATCTCTCTTAGAAGAGTGTTGGTAAATATAATTTTCTGTGTCTGATTCCCTAATAATGCAGCTGCTTATCAGGGCTGTGAGTTGTTAGCAAATTCTAGGAACACCAGGATGTTGGAAAGTTCAGTGGTCCAGTGCCTCAGAAAAGATGCTCCTTCCCTGAGGGTGACCAGAAACTTCTGATTTTCTTAGATTTTGAAGCAACCCGAATAATAAGGAAAAAGGTAACCGAAATAATTCTGTTTGAGCTACCATTGCTGCATAACAAATTATCCTAAAACTTAGTGCTTGAAAATGACCATTTTATTTTGCTTATGATTTTTTGGGGTCAGGATTTTTGGAAGAGCTTGGCTGAGTGACTCTGGCTTGGGATCTCTTAAGCAGTTGGAGTCAGATGTCAGTGGGTCTACTGTCATCTGAAGACTAGACTGGACTGTACATTCAAGAAGACTCACCCACAGTGCTGGCAGTTGGTATTGACTGTTTTCTGGGAGTAACACTGGGCAGATGAATGTGATACTTACTTTTGGCCTTTCCATGGAGTCTGACTTTCTGTCATCATGGTGACCTCAGGGGACTAGGACTTCTTACATGGCAACTCTGGACTCCAAGTCTAAGCATTCTAGTAAACAAGGCAAAAACGCCAGTGTCTTTTATGATCCAGTCTCGGAAGTTACCCTCCTGTCATACTCTACTCGGAGAAGCAGGCACATGTCTTGCCCAGATTGAGACCAAGGAGAATTAAACTCTTTTCTTCATGGAAGAGTAGCAAAGTCACATAGTAATAGCAAGAAAGGTAATGTTGCAGCCATTTATGGAAAATGCAATATCTCCTATTACATGGAGGTAACAGCTCAACCCTGCAGCTTGTATAGACACCATGCAAGTGAACGAAAATACAGTGTGGAATGGGGTTACCAATGTCATTTCAAAAGAACTAATTCCACAACCCTCTTCTGTTGCCACCATCTCCTACTAAATCACTCATCACTGCATCATAGAAAATGTACCTGAGAAGATTCCTATGACTGTCAGTAGACAGTGTGTAAAACCCTGAAGGTATACAATAGCTTTCCTGCTTGGGAGTTAAGTTCACAGTTTTACACAGAAAAAGAATAATTTTGTTTTGGTGAAAGTTATTGATCAGATCCAATCATGCCTGGGTAAGAACCATCTATTCCACTAGTATGGCCTACCGCAGGCCAAGGCAGTGTTAGATCTTTACAGAAAGCTTCAGACTCGAGATATGCTACCCTATTTATAATGTCTTTCTCCAATCATCCTGTTACCAAGTCCACAAAATACCATATCTTCAGTTTAGGCTGACCTAATCATATATCAGGGGAATGATTTAAACTTAATTCTATAAAGATTTTTGCTGGATTTGTCTCCTGCTACAAAGGGATATAGAGTGTCCTTACTAGTTTACTCACTAAAAAACTCTTCAGGCATCATTGATTATCAAGTAGATTCCATGGCTAGGGTACATTGAATAGCAAAATGTGTGTGTGTGTGTGTGTGTGTGTGTGTGTGTGTGTGTGTGTGTGTGTATCTGTGTGTTGAATATACAGTGGCTTTCTCTTGGTGAAATTTTAGGATTTCTTTTTTTATCATATTCAGATTTATGATTGACAAGGGTCAACGCTGTTTAGTATAAGAACATTATTTTTTACTAAATGAAAATATAATTCCAAACCACATTGAGCAGGCTGTTTATATTTCTGCATAACTGAAGAGTTCAACTTTATTTAATGGAATCTTTGGGTTCAGCATAGTGGGAAAAACAGGATACCGTATCTGGCAGAGCTATGTGGCAGTCTTGCAAAATAAACTCCCGATAAAGCTATAATCCCTTTGTTGGCTTAACTGTGATTAGATTTGAGATTCTGGAAAAGTCCACAAAGCACTTCCATGTAACATGGATGATAAATTTATTAAGCACATATTCACAAGGGAACTAGTGGGAGAGCTGTTAGTCCCTTGGCTAAATGCATCATCTCAGCAACGCTTTAAAGTTAAACTGGATGTACCTCTAATTCTAAGAGATTTGAAATACTTGCACTACTCCCACTCCTCTGAGTGTCAGTTGCATGCGGTTGTCATAGCAATTAGGGAGGAGGTAAACTATTCTCCAGGTCAACCTGAATAATGGGGCAGAAGATGAACTTTTCGTGATTTGATTATGAGTTTAAGTTCAGCTTGACTCAACATCATGTTCAAGAAGCAAATAGCAGACCATAAAGGAGTCATCTTTGGCCTACTTACTTCCAGCTATTGGTAGGAGGATGGCCAAACTTTGATTAGTCCTTACAGTTTTGACTCAAATCTGTGAGGAGGTTTTGTATTGCTAAAAAGTGCAAAGTTGTGTGTGTATGCTAGGGTAGACCTCTGTCCTTAAGCACCTGTCTTTATTTAAATAGGTGACTTGTAGAACCAGAGCAGGCCTCACATTGTCAAGTCCATATTCACTGACGTCCTGTCTAATCCTGACCCCAAGGAATCCTCTGATCTTCGGGCACAGGGTCTGATCCTCAGATGTGGGGAACAGTTTGCCTCAGTCTTGTCCACAATTAGAAGAAACTTGGGAAGAGTTTCAAAATCCTGATATCTAGGTTGTACCTAGCCTAATTAAATCAGAAATGCTGGGAAATGGGGTTCAAGCATTAGTTGCTTTTAAAGCTTTTAAGGGATTCCAATATATAACTTGAGAATTGCCATTCCCAATTTCAACATTCAATGTTGGTGAACCAACACTATAGATCTCCTCACCTGCGAAGTGGGACACTTTGTTGGAGGAGTTTGGGAATTTAGGATAGGACTGATCTACTTTATTGTAGATTCAACACAGCTGGAACCCTTCTAGCTGAGTTTTGCTATTCTTTCAATCTTCCCTCCTTTTTTATGGCGTTCTACATTCTTCCACTCACCACCCTAGTCCCAGACTTGTATCTGGCCACGTTCCTATTCCTGACTAAAACAAATAAGCTCTTGGGTTGTGCTGCCTATTGACTGCCCCACTGATAAGGCAGTCAGCAACTGTATTCACAAAAAACTGGGAAATGGATCTGTTCCAATAATCTGGAAAATTATGCTGTGGGCCTCAAGACTCCCTGCACTGGGGTCATTGAGTGAGGGTGATAGTCTGTTGTATTTCCTTTTTGAAACTGGATGAAGCAATGTGGAAAAGGGAGAAGGAATTCTGTAGGAAGTAATGTACATAGTTTTGTTGCTACTCAGCTGCTAACTCAAAGATAAGGAAGTTGGAAAACAAGCGTCTTTAGAATTGAAAGCTTTTCTGTGTCCTTTCAGACTGGTTCCTTGAGGCTGGCACCTGATAAACTCATTACTGGGCAGAACATGGGCAGGGTGCAGTGCAGTCTTTGTGCCTTTTCGTTAAGCCCTGGAGCACTTGCAACTTCCTTGATCCATCATTTTCACATTCATTTTGCTGGGGAAATCATCTCTTGTACCTGTAGAGGGCTGTTTACTAACAACCCAAGACCCAAAAACTTATTTACTATTCAGGCTGAAAAGTCTATGTTAAGTAGGCTAGGCAAATGTTTCAAGAGGAGATAAATGCTAAAATGTTGGCCTTTTCAGAAGCCTGGAGAGTGTATTCTATTTTGCTCTTAATCTCTCCCATTGATGATGATAAAACCATGAAAACTGTGATTCTGTTCTTGGAAAACACACACGTAGCTGTTTTTTTATATGGTTGGGATGCCTGCTGCTCTGATTAAATATGAAGTGGTATATCTGTGCCCTGGTTCATTTCATGCTGCTGTAACAGAATACCTGAGACTGGATCATTTATAAAGAACAAATATTTACTTATAGTTCTGGAGGCTGGGAAGTCCAAGGTCAATGGGCCCACATCTGTTGAGGGCCTTCTTACTGCACCATCCCATGGCAGAAGAGCAAGAGAGCATGAGAGAGAGGGAAGAGGATTGAATGCATCCTTTTATCAAGAACCCACTCCAGCAAAAACCACATTAATCTACAAATCAGGAAAGGGACTTCATGACCTAATTACCTTTAAAAGGTCCCACCTCATTATGCTATTGGGTTGGGGATTAAGTTTCTGACATGAACTTGAGGGGCACATTCAAACCATAGCAATCTGTTTTGGGAAATAAATTCCTGAGTTATGCTTAACTTTACAATTTTTTGCTCAAAATAATTTTTTTGGTGGGGGGGCTTAGGAATTTGTTTTTCTGTGAACAATTCCAGCTA
>CAUYQG010042418.1:0-30481 GCA_963574415.1 Tarsius wallacei
GGCGTGGTAGCGCGCGCCTGTAGTTCCAGCTACTTGGAAGGCTGAGGCGGAAGGATCGCCGGAGCCCAGCAGGTCGAGGCTGCGGTGGCCGGGAGCAGCCACTGCACTCCAGTCTGGGCGACAGAGTGAGACTCCAACTCAATAAAAAAATTTTAAAAAAAGAGAATACTCATAAACTTAGGGAAGTCATCACTTGTTCATTCACTAATGTTATGTGTTATAACTTACATCAAAAAGTAAGATGTGAATGAAACTTTTTTTTCTAGCTGGGTGAGATGGCTCCCGCCTGTAATCCCAGCACTTTGGGATGCCAAGGCAGGAGAATCACTTGAGTCCAGGAATTTGAGGCCAGCCTAGGCAACAGCAAGACCTTGTGTCTACACACACACACATCCCTTTTTCTTTCATAATCGATTTTGTATCAAGCATTACTTTTTGTTTAGCACCATCAATAACTCTATGAGAAAAATAATGAGTCCATTTTTGTTATGATGAGGTCATTATGTACAATTTATATACAAGCATTAACAAATTCAAGTAGCTAAATGGTCCTATCTTTTCACATCCTGCTTATCAATCCTTACTTCATTTGTCAAAAAAGAAACGATATGGAAAGATATGCCTCAATCTCCAAATCCAGTTCCGTACTTATGGGCATCAAGATCAAGGTTAGCAAGCCACTGAGTCCTAGTTTATCTGTAAAATGTAATATTTATACAGCCTTATGACGTTGCATT
Organism: Tarsius wallacei; assembly: GCA_963574415.1. Taxonomy (NCBI): domain Eukaryota; kingdom Metazoa; phylum Chordata; class Mammalia; order Primates; family Tarsiidae; genus Tarsius; species Tarsius wallacei. The sequence continues at coordinate 738 of CAUYQG010042418.1, forward strand.
ATAATGTGGGTCAAGGGAGTAATACCATGAAAATGGAACAGTAAGTACTTCAGATGATGCAAAATAAGGAACTATGAAAAGCACTATTCAGGATAGGAAGCATTTATCCATTAGACATGAAAATGCTTTAGAACTACGAAATAAAACCTACTGGTACCAATGTGAAGACTCTAATTAAATGCCTACACAATGTAACAGTAGGCCAGTTCCTGCTTAAACTTCATTTTCTAAATATGCCATCCCTTTGCAAACGGTATTTCTCATTTCTCAATAATTTCTAAGCGCACAGTCAATAACCACCAGCTATCACATCGTGAACTGAATGTCACACCCAGGCAAATAATGTCAAAAGTAATTGACAATACAGCCCCCAAGTGTATTCACCCAACAGCGTGGGTACATTCCTTTCTATTTGCTATGGAGTGAAGCCCTCTTTCCCCTTAAAATAAGATGCTGGGCCGGGCGCGGTGGCTCAAGCCTGTAACCCCAGCCCTATCGGAGGCAGAGCAAGAGGATTGCCTGAGCTCAGGGGTTTGAGACCAGCCTGAGCAACATGGCGAGACCTCTTCTCTATAATAAATCAAAAAATTAGCCAGGCGTGGTGGCGCATGCTTGTGGTTCCAGCTACTTGGAAGGCTAAGGTGGAAGGATCACCTGGGAGGAACACCTGAGCCCAGTAGGTAGAGGCTGCGGTGGCCATGAGTGTGCCACTGCACCCCAGCCTAGGCGACAGAGTGAGACTCCCAACTCAAAATAAACAAACAAACAAACAAACAAATAAGATGTTGAGTGTCTGGGCGGGACTGGGCAACAGGGTGGGACTCCAACTTAAATAAATAAATACATAGGATGCTGAGCAGGACTGGGTGACAGAGTGAGATTCCAACTCTAAATAAATAAACAAACAAATAAGATGCTGAGTGTCCGGGCGGGGCTGGGCAACAGAGCGAGACTCCAACTTAAATAAGTAAATAAATAGGATGCTGAACGGGTGAGGTGACAGAGTGAGACTTCAACTCTAAATACATAAATAAGCAAACAAACAAATAAACAAGATGCTGAGCGTCTGGGCGGGGCTTAAGCAGTCAGGCAGAGAATGCATGAGGGAAACCGCTCCATGTGAATATCCGCGCCTAAGCAGAGTTGACTCATCCCTAATCCTGAATCACAGCTCCCGCAGCCTAGAGGAAACAAGCGGCTCGCGCTCCACCGACAGCGTCTAGCCCGTGCTGGGCAGCGAAGCCGGGACCACCGGAATGTGCCCCTTTCTCCAGGACCCACGTGCCGGCACACGCGGACAACCACCCCATCTGCAGTCTGGGGTGCAGACGCTCGGTTTCCCAGCCGACATCACCCGAGCCTCGAGACGGTCCCCCGCCTCCCTGCCGAAGCTCCTTCCCCGCCCGCAAGCCTCGCGCATGCGCACACCCAAGCTCCAGCGCTCAGAGCGCGCCCCACCCCCCGCGCGGTCCCCACGCCCTGCTGCCACGCAGCCGGTCCTCCTGCCCTTCTCGGGGCGTGGCTTCACGGGCCGCTAGCACGCACGCGCAAAACTCCGCGTCCGGGCGAGTCTCTCGCCGGTCGGGGCGGGGCGAGGGGCGGGGCCGCGCGTCCTGCGCACGCTCCGGGCATGCGCAGTGCGGGGGCTGAGGCGCCAGCTGTCCACCGGGAAGTTCCGGGGGGAGCGGCGCATGCGCGAGGATACGCGTTGCCGGCGGAGAGGGGAGCCTGACGACTCCGAAATTTGAATACCACAGTAGCATGGAGTGTGACCTCATGGAGACTGACATCTTGGAGTCGTTGGAAGATCTAGGGTGAGACTGCCGGGGTGCGGGTCGCCCCCGCCGCACGCCGTCGGCCCCCCCGGGAGCCCCTCCGGGAGGCACCTGCCTCCCCGCGCCCCGGGGCTCCCTGCGGCCGCGCCCCGGGGGCCCGGGACCCCCCGCGCCACGTACGCCGCCGGCCGGGACCCCCGCCGCGTCTCGGCGTCCCCGAACTCCGCTCCCCGCGGCGTGTGTCCGTCGTGCGTGTCATTGTCTGGGCTCTGCTCTCGCCGCCCCCCTCCCGAGCCTCCCTCCCGGCTCCCCGCCCTCGGGCCCTGCCCCCTGCCCCGGAGGGCGCCCGGTCGCAGGCCCCGGCCGCCTCCCCGCCCCCACGTGTCCCGCTGGCGTCTGAGCCCCTGCCCCGACCCCACCTCCCTCCTGCCCAGTCATCTCTGCGCGCACCCGGGCTCCCCCGAGCCCCACCTGTCTGGGCGCTGCGTCCCTTCCAGCCCGTGCACGCGACCTGCCACCACCCCCCGGGCCCGCCGGCGGTCTCCCCGCACGCTTGCCCGCCCACTCTGGGGGCCCGGGGTCGTCCTCGCCCACTAAGGACCCGCACCTTGGTTTGCGCGGCGTCTCTTCTCCGCCTGCTAGTTCCCCAGCCATCCTTCATCCTTGTCCTGAAGCTGGAAACGGGGTTTCTTATCTCACTGGGTCACCCAGATCGGTGTCCTTCCATTAAACTGGAGACCCAATAAACGTGGTTCCAGAAGCACGTTGTATACGTACGTATCTGCCTGCAGGTATGATGGCAAAGCCCAGTACAGGTGTGGCTAGCTGCATTTGTAAGTAGCAAGTCCTTATCAGAACTTTCCCTGGGGTGTTTTCGTGGCCGGGACTCCTCTGGGAGAAGCCTTTCTGTAAGAAGGGACACCTTGAAGGTTCCCAGGGTCTGCCCACTTTCAACGATTTGCTGTCCTGGTAGAAATGTTTAAGAAGAGAAGCGGGTGTCTGGCATCTTCCTTTGTCCAGGTGGAACACCGTTGTTTTCTTTGAGCCTCGCTCTGAATTTTCTTAAATGTTGCAGACTTCAGGGGGCTTGTTTCTTTCATCAGGGCATATGTAAAAGTCACCTTCAGCAAAATGGTCCCTTTGGAGTGGACGTCTCAGACTGAACCGCTTGTTCACTCACGAAACCATTCATTCATTCGACCTTTTTGAGTTGCTCTGTGGCTCAAGGAGGGGTGGAAGAGGGGCTCCCAGAATACTGGGGTATGCTGGGCAGAATGCTGAGGAAGGCCCCGTTATTGGGAAAGGAAATGAAGTCCTAGAAGCTTCCTGGAGGAAGCGACACCTAGTAGTGGTGAAGGAGGAGTGGAGTGAGAGGAGGGGGGTAGACCCAATTAAGTGTAGTCAGTCTGCAGGCCTGGAAGTCACTTAAGTGTCCATGCGTGCTGCTCCTGCCTGTTATTGTTTTCTTATCCTTTTTAAATTAGTTCTTCTTAGTTCTACAGAAGTCATCAGTTATGGTAGTAACTGTAATCAAATAAATAATTGAGATGGCTCAAAAGGTAAGCCATGGATTTTCTGGAAACTTAGTTTAACCTTAACTGCTTAGTTTGGCAGCATTCAAACAATGTAATTCAATCCTAATTGATTGATAAGTACTTTTAAAGGATTCACTGAGAAATGACTCTGTTTTCATGTATTTGTATTTAAGAGGTGGGGTTCTTGCTGTGTGGTCCAGGCTAATCTCCAATTTCTGGGCTCAAACAGTCCTCGCACCTCAGCCTCCCAAGTAGCTGGGACTGCAGACGCGTGACACCAAGTCAAGCAAATGATTATCTTTTATCTCTAACCTTGCACACAGTAGGAATTCAGAAATTAGTTGAATAAGCTAATGAAGTCTAAATGTGAAACACAATGAGTAATTTCCAGGCCTAGTCTCTTGATTCCGGTATCATAATATGTGGTTTTTAAATCTAGATGCCAGGCTATATGTAATCTCATTTTTTTGTGTATGATTTTTTAAAATTCCGTTTCATGCGCTATATAAACATGTAATCGTATTTTAAAGGGATCAGGAATTGTTATTTCTCTAACATGCCTGTACCTCTAAACATCACGTTATCTTAAGCATATTTAATGCATCATCTTTAATAACAGTGTTTTTATCAATACTTCAAAGAATATAAAATAATCTGAATAATGTATATTTCAAAATTAGGTTGAATGACAATCTTCGATTATTACTATCATCTGATATGAATGTGTAAACATTTTATAATTTTTTAAAGATTATATTGACATCATTTACAAAGGATTAGGATTCAGATGTACCAACTCATCAACTGGTCAACAATTAATAAACCAACTTTGACGTTTCTTGTGTACGAGTATGCTGTACTATTCTTAACTCTCATTAGATATAGAGAAAGGAATACATGGTTCATTGGCAAGGTTTTGTTTTTAAAGGAAGTATTAAAAACTTAACTGAGGCCGGGCTCCAGCCTGTCATCCCAGCACTTTGGGAGACCGAGGTGAGTGGATTGCCTGAGCCCGTGAGTTCGAGACCGGCCCAGGCAACTTGGCATGACCTCATTTCTACAACAAATCAAAAATTAGCTGGGCGTGATACGGTGCACCTGTAGTCTGGCTACTTGGAAGGCTGAGGCAGAAGGATTGCTGGAGCCCAGCAGGTCGACACTGGGGTGGCCATGAGCATGCCACTACACTCCAACCTGGGCGATAAGTGAGACTCCGACTCAAAAAACAAAAAACCAAACCGAAGTTTTATTTCTGAAACAGTTAACCAGGTGTATTGGCAGACATCTCGTAGGTTACCTACCAGCAACTCTACCACACTTTTTCACAAAATAGAAACAAGTCACTTCATAGTATGGCGTTGGAACTAATTATTTTATCATGGTGATCTTTGGCTGATAATGGAATTTTGGACATTGAGAGCTTATTTGTAACCAAAAAAATCAAAATTTTATATCTTACATTTTTCTGACGTGTGGTAACGTGTGAAACAGTCACCGACATGCATTGTAAGTTCATTGATCCATGTTGTACAGTAGTCATTTGCTGGACTTCCATCTGGTGTTCTTCTATTCAAGCAGACAGCCCAGTCTCATTTTCTTCCCCCCCACATTAGTAATATGTAATTTATCATCCAGTCTGTTTAAAGGCAATATGAAAGGATGCACTTGTGATTCCTGAAAACCACTTCTCAACTGTTACAGCATATCAGTATAGACTCCATCTCTTTATTTGCTTCTTCTTACTCTTTGAATGGAAAACTTAAACATTTTTTAAAAATCTGTACCTGCATAAGTTTGTCCCCTCAGAGGGGACACCCGAGTGCAACGGGTTAAGTTATAATTAACTATCATTCACTAATTTGGTTTTAATACTTAATTCAGTTACTGCAAGAAAAGAAACCTTTTTACAATAAGCTGACAGTAAATGTACAGAAATTGTCATAATTTAGTAGTGTGTGATTCTATTAAATATTCACATACATCTTGAAATGAAATGCAGTTACTATTTAGTTTATTTTTCTAATGGTTCAGTGTCGTTCTAAACATTGTTTATATGTGCAAGTTTAGAAATTGATCACTGTAACTTCTTATCATTGTTTAATTGTGTAATACATAGATGTGTTCTGTCTAAGCTATATTAGGTGTGATTTTATGTTCTTCTGAAGTGTAATTTCTTACTCAACAGTTACAAGGGCCCATTGTTGGAAGATGGCGCTCTGTCTCAGGCAGTCTCTGCTGGAGCCAGCTCCCCTGAGTTTACCAAACTCTGCGCTTGGCTGGTTTCTGAATTAAGAGTGCTCTGTAAACTAGAGGAAAATGTGCAAGCAACTAACAGTAAGTAAACACTCACTTTTAGGTACAAAATGCGAAAATAAAATTGGGGCATTGGCAATTAAGCACTATTAGCACTAAAACTGAAATTTCAAGGTTTTTGTAAATGTAAAGAAAAAATTTGTAAAGGATACAGGACTTTTTTTAGCCTCTGTTGTTTTTATTTTTTAATTAATTATTTTGAGGCAGGTTCTTTCACTGTCGCTCCAGGTTGGAGTTCAGTGGTGCTGTCATAGCTCACTGCAACCTTGAACTCCTGGGCTCAAGTAATCTTCTTGCCTTGGCTTCCATAGGAACTGGGACTCCAGGTGCAAGCCCCCACATGCAGCTCCTTTTTTATACCTTTTTTCTTTTGTTATTTTAAGAGATGGGGTGAGTCTTGCCACATTGCCCTGGCTGGTCTCAAACTCCTGTTCTCAAGTAGTCTTCTTTCCATCTCAGCCTTCCTGGTGTCTAGGGTTGCAGGTGTGAGATACCATGCCTGACTTTGTTATTTTTGGAGATGAGGTGATTCAGAAATTGAAAAACCAGAATACAGTCATGTAACTGAATAATTTGTGGCGGCTGAGAAGACCCTATTACTGAGATACAGAAAAATGGAGACCACAAGTAGAGAATATGTGAACTTTCTGTATTTTGTAAAACACAAATTGTAAGGTTCTAGATTCATGGCTAGAACTAGAAATTAGGATGTTTTTCTTTTAGAACTACTAGATTCCAGAAGTACATGTAGCATGTAGAGTAAATGCATTGCAGTCCTGTTACGCTTGGGAAGGATGATCGCGTTGTTAAGAAGCTTCTTTACCATGAGACTGCATCCTTAAGAGCATCACACGCAGGTCCAGCACCGCCAGCTCTGTCGGGCTGAGAGCTGTTTTCTGTTTGCCGATTTTGTTATCACTTCAGCACAAGCTTATCGAAGCTGCAAAACAGACAAGAGCTTGGAAGCTAACACTCCCCCATGTGGTTCCTTCCTGCTGTAAGTAAACCTATAATAGGAGACCCACCCTGTAGAGAGCTGTGCACAGAGTCCCCCGTTGTCCCCACTTAATTTCTTTGGTATATTTTATGTGTCCATGTTTCATTGCATTCCAATCTCACTATTAAGCAGGGTTCAGTGTCACAGTAACGACTGCCACAGCTTACATTTCCCAAGCACTCAATGTGTTCTAAGCACCCCACATGTGCTGACTCATGGAAACCTCAGGGTAACCCTCAGAGGCAGGTTTTATGACTTTAAAAAAATTATTTTAATTTTAGAGCCAGGGGTACACATGCATCTTACTTACGTGGACAGATTGTGTAGAGGTGGGGGGTGGGTCTCAGGTGGCCCATTCCCCAGATGGAGAGCACTGCCTCGAGGTAGTTTCTGAACCCCAGCCGCCTCTCCCCCTTGTTGGTGTTTCCTGTGTCTGTAATTTCCACCCTTGTGACTGTTTTGCTCCCACATATGAGGGAGACCATGCAGTGTTTGGTTTTCTGTTTCTGAGTCAGTTCATTTAGGATGATGATCTCCAGCTCCATCCATGTTGCTGCAGAGGACACGATTTCATTTTTTTATGGCTATGGAGTATTGGTGTATATATACCACATTTTCATTAACCACTGATCTGTTAGTGGGCATTTAGGCAGATTCCACATCTTAGCAATTATGAGTTGTGCGGCAATGAACATGTGGGTGCAGGTGTCTTTGTTATATAATGACCTCTGTTCCTTAGGGTAGATACCTAGTAGCAGGATTAAGTGATAGATCTACTTTTAGTTCCTTGAGTGATCTCCATACTGTTCTCCGTAGAGTTTGTACTAATTTACACTTCCACCAACAGTGTATAAGTTATTACTCTTATAATATTAAAGTAGAAAGCCCAAAGAGGTTAAATGCGTTCCTGAGGTCACATGGCTCGCTAGAGGTTGGCCCAAGGTTCAACCCCAGAACAGTAGTCACGTGGTGTGCGTAAGCCCTGTGCTGTGCTGCCTCTTAATTAACCCAGTGTTTAAGAGATGTAGAAGCCTTGGGAAACACCAGTACTCTATAGATGACAACTATTTAACCTGGAGTCCCTTCGTTCAAATGAAACCTAATATGGAAGCCAGCGTATAAAACAGGTTAAAAAAAAAAAGTGTAGCTATTCTAACTTGAGCTACAGAAGGCACCTTTGCACAGCTTTCCTTGTCCTCCCAGTTTCCTCTAAAGGAGCTCTTTTGAACCTGGGTTTGCAAAACATTGATAATACAGGCCTCCTGTTTTACTGATAAGAAAGTGAACTCAGTCAAATGACTCTGAGTTTGTTCATTTCTACCCCTCTGATATTGACTAGAAAACAGTCAAAATAATACAGAGGAAGAAGCATTGTTTCTTCTTTGGCTCACCCAATTAACTCTACTTTGTTACTTGTTACGGGAATACAGAAATTCAGTCTAACTGGGAGTATTAGGCAAATGTGAAACGACTGATCAGTACAGTAATTAAATGCTTCACTTTGTGGCTCACGGAGAGAGGGAATCAGTAAGTGTAGAAGTACAGAAAGTTCATTAAGGAGCAAGACCACTGGGTTTTGATGGATGGGTGGGGTTTGCGGGAAAAGGAGAGGAGAGGCCCTATCTGTCACAAGGCGTAATTTAAATGAAGGCACAGATAGAATACTTGTGGAGGTGGTACGTAGGTGATTGTGGCTGGATGTGCTGGGAAGGGCAGGCGGAAGCAGCTAGGAAGAACCTTTCTTTTTTTTTTTTTTTTTGAGTTGGAGTCTCACTCCTTTGCCCAGGCTGGAGTGCAGTGGCACACACGCTCATGGCCACCCCATCATTGACCTTCTGGGCTCCGGCGATCCTTCCACCTCAGCCTTCCAAGTAGCCGGAACTATAGAAGCACGCTACCATGCCTGGCTATTTTTTATTTTATTGTAGAGACAAGGTCCCCGGCAGGTTGCCTGGGCTGGTCTCGAACCCACGGGCTCAGGCAATCCACTCACCTCAGCCTCCCAAAGTACTGGGGTGACAGTTTGAGCCACCGAGTCTAGCCAAGAATCTTTAAAGGTAGAAAAAAAGTAGATGAAATAGACATTACGGAGCTATTAACAATTCTAAGAAGGAAATAATCTAATGAATGCTGTTTAAGAAAGAAAGGGTTTGGTGGTGTGAGAAAGGCTAAATTAGAAGGGAGAGGAAATCCTATTAAAGATTTCAGTTGATACATCATCATTATTGTGCCAATGGAGAAAATCAGTTTGGTTAAATAAGAGCATTTTATTCCCACCAGGCCCAGGCGAAGCTGAAGAGTTCCAGCTCGAGGTGAGCGGGCTGCTCGGGGAGATGAACTGCCCATACCCTGCACTGACGTCTGGGGACGTGACCAAGCGCCTTCTCGTCCAGAAGAACTGCCTCCTTTTGCTCAGTAAGTTCGTGGCTGCTGGAATGTAGCCTCGCTTTCCGTTTACACTTTCCATGACTAATGAGCTGGATGTTCATTTTGTTTGTTTTATTAAGGCCTTAATTCAAATTTCTGTTTCTTTTAGAGGAAACTTTGTAAATGTCCAGCTTAGGAACTGATGATAGGCATGTGTACTGGTGGCACTGTAGCTTTTATAATGACACCATTTCGTTATTTCAGCTTTGACAGTACCAGGCTGTCATGCCTCACCTTGTGAGACCAGGCTGGCGCTAGAGTGTTCCGAGTATGTGCTCATTCAGCCTCTGCCTTTTAGACTAGAGGCACATTTTAAAACAGACTGGAAATATAGTGTGGAAATAATGAAACTTTTCTTGAGAAATTAGTTTCTTTGAGGGGAATAAGCATTCGTTAGATACAGTTAATGGTTAATCTAATTATTTAAAGTATTTTGTTGACATTTCTTTGTGGTGGGGAATTATTTAAGGATTTTGGTTTTGTTTGTAAATATTCTGGACTAATACTTGGATTGTTTCTATACTATACTGATCTTTGTGGGAAATAAATTTTTATGAGGAGTTCTTTCCTACCATGGTTTTATATGCTAACTACTATTTGTCTCTTCACACTGAAAAACAGCGTCTAGCCTCACAAATTTTGTTGCTTTCTACAAACTTCCCAGCGAACACAACCAGTAGTCTTAATTCAGGACTTTTGTAGCATTCCGAGTCGTGTTTAGATTAAACTCTGGTTAACTGGAGTATTATATGTCTCATATGACAAGCACAGTTTGGAAGGTGTTTACAGTCTTTGTCTTCACAATTTTACTATGGTTCTGAAAAATAATATAACTTCAGTTTTGAAGGTTTCGTTTTTTAAAAAGTGTTCATAGCCTTTATACTTAGGCACTAAGTTATTTGAGAATCACTTTCTTAACTTCCCTTTGTCTGTCACATGACTATTACTGGGGGAATGGGTGCATAAGGTTAGGCGTCCCTTCAGATCCTGCTGTTGCTGCAGATGGTTCTTACGTGTCCATTCAGTGTCCTTCACATCGTTTAATTTCTGTAACTGGCTCAGTGGCAGTGTACCCAACTGATTCCTCCACTGTAGCGTTGCTTAGCCGTACCAAGAATACTTGGCACTTGGAGTATGTTATCTACTTGGGAAGATAGTAGCTGTGTGGAATGCTTAGTCATGACCCTGAATAGCTAATTCTTCCAGAGTGCTCCTTTTGGCCTTTTTAGCACTGATTTACTTACAAAAACCACTTTGAATGTAAATCTTCATAAGCTTTTCACTCTCTCCCTTTCTCTTTTTTTTTTTTTTTTTTTTTGAGTCGGAGTCTCACTCTGACGCCCAGACTGGAGTGCAGTGGCATGCTCCTGGCCACCACAGCCTCAACCTGCTGGGCTCAGGCGATCCTTCTGCCTCAGCCTTCCAAGTAGCCGGAACTATAGGCACGTGCTACCACACCCAGCTAATTTTTGATTTATTGTAGAGACAAGGTCTTGCTAAGTTTCCCGGGTGAGTCTCAAACCCGCGGGCTCAGGCAATTCACTCGCCTCGGCCTCCCAAAGTGCTGGCCACCGAGCCCGGCCCACTGTCTCCATTTTTTAAGCAGACTGCAGTGAACATTATTTTGGACTAGGTCATAATTGTAGACTTCAGTTTAATGTGCTGGCACCTAAAAATCTCAAGATTGGTCACTTTTTAAATTCTTCATACATTCTTTGTACACAATCACTATTTCCCTCTTCTTTTTCTTTGTCTCTGCTGTTTTCCCTTTCTAAAATGCCCCCCTCTGTTTGTAACCTCTCAAGCTCATGTGTACCTTCTGCTTGTTCTGTATTCGTTTTTCTCACCTTTCCAGATATCAGTTGGCACATCTCAATGCTATAATTTTATTTTTCCAGCACCCTTACTATACTAGTTTGAATCTTTTGTCACATTGTGTTTTGGGGCAGGAGGAGAAATAAACCAACCTGATTAGAATTGTTAGTAAATAGAATGGGAGTAGTCTTGAGAGAGTGCCTGGAAAACGCTTCTGGACTTGATGAAGGACTCTGTTTTGACCTTTGGTGGTTTGGGGGTTGTTTCCCTTAGTTCAGTTGAGTCAGATGTCTGAATTCCTAACAGATAAGAACTACTCATATTTTTTGCAGGTATCCTTTATCCCTAGCTAGGTTGTTGTAGAGCTACCCTCTGTTTTGACAAGTCTCTGGTGCCTTCCCTAGTGCTGTGGACATGGCAAGTAAAGGGTTCTGTGAGCATTGTATTGGTAAGCTAATTTGTGAAAACCTGTACTTCCTTGTCCCAGATTTGGAGACCCAGCGTGTTAAACCATAGAGCACCTGATTTTCTAGAATAAGAGTTGGCAGACGCTTTCCAAAAGGGCCGGATCATGAGCATTTTGGGCTCTTTGGCTTCCTGAGCTCTGAGTTCTCCATCATGACTGCTCAGCTCTGCAGTTGTGGTGTGACGGCCACAAATGAAATCTAACTGGGAAGGCATGGGCAGTGTTCTCCTGGAACCCGTTTTACAAAAGCAAAGGCTGTGGTTGAAACAGTGAGCTTCACTGTCTGAAGTTTTAACTCATAAATCCAGTTTGCTGTATGGAACACGTTAAAATTTTATAGTATCAAACCCATTTAGAATGACCTTTCCAGACACTTGGCTGTATTTGTTTTAGAACTGGCAGCTTTTCAGAAACGATCTGCCAGAATTATGACCCCCAAGCTTCTAGCATTACACTTGGGTATAGGAAGTGAGACGTTCAAACTGATCCTTTTTTTGTACTTCCAATAGACTTAAGGGCTTTGAAAATATCTTCTTCCATACTTACTTTCCTTATATTATCAGAATGGCCTCATTTTGTGTATAACCCGAAACCCTAAGGTTCAAGTGGTTGTTAATCGTCTTTTCCAAAAATGGCCTCGGGAAGGTTAAAGGAATAGGATTGAATATTTACCCTCCAGCTGAATTACCTGAAGCAGATGGCAGCCCCTGTTACACCTGGCTAAAGTCAGTGCACAGGGATGCTACTGACACAAAGGGGACTCTGCCAAGGGGTGGTTGGGACGTTTTGTAGTTGTTTCAGGGGAATGGGGTGAGGAGAGGGGGAGAGAGGGAGGCCTGAGAGGAACACAGATGGGAGGGAGCCTGCTCTGAGCAGCCAGAGGATGGCCTCAAGCACTGGAGACCTGGGGAGAGGGACTCAGAAAAGTTCGTGCCTTACTACTTCTGCGAGCTAAACCTGGACTTCCCATGAACGTTGTTGTTTCTCACTGGTTCTAGACAGGCAGCCTGGTGACTGGCAGACCAGAGGGCGAGGTTGTATCACTGGTGCTCACAAGTGGTGAGAAGTAAAAAAACATTTTTAACTGTCACCACATCTCGGTCACCTGCCACCTTTTGCACAATTTTTACAGATGCCAGCCCCTGTTCTGGAGGTTCCTTAATAGTGGTATGTAAGAATCCAGACTCTTAGCTGTTACCGACCTCGATCCTTTGATTTCAAAGAATAATCGCTAATTTTTAAATTAACCTTTAAACATTATACGTTGGTTAAATACCTGAGTTACATAACCAATTTATATGTTATGTCATTTGCAGGTAACAATGGTTTTTATTTCTTGTTTCTATCCATTCTTGCAGCTTTAAAAGTTACATATCATTAGGTCTATAGAGTTGTGATTCCGGACTTATGACACTGACTGTAGCTGTATCTCATTTTGAAATCTTATTTTGTTTACTTCAGCATACCTCATCTCAGAACTAGAAGCTGCCAGAATGCTCTGTGTGAATGCTCCTCCAAAAAAAGCTCAAGAAGGAGGCGGTAGTGAGGTCTTTCAAGAGTTGAAAGGCATATGTATTGCTCTAGGAATGTCCAAACCTCCAGCCAATATAACTATGTTCCAATTCTTCAGCGGGATTGAAAAAAAAGTAAGACCTTTAGTACCAAATTGTAGTGTATTAAAGGCATAGTCCTACATTTGTTTGAAATGAAACAATTAAGTTAATTCCTCTTAATGGGAACCTAATGTGCATATTATTAAGTAAGTGTTACTAAATGAGTTTGGGGTTTTAAATCTTAGATGCCTTAAAGAGAAATTAGTATTTTTTTTTTAAACGTTAGCATATGTCTTTTTCAGAAAGGAAACTTTACACTGATTTGTAAGCTAGAAGTAAGCTAGCTGTAATGTAAAAAGGATTAAGATTTAAGTCCTTTTAAAAATTATTTTATCGTTGAACTTTGATGCCATTAATTTAAGGTCTTTATCGTTCAGTGTTACCACCCTCCTGCCCATTGACTGGACAAAAAAGGATGTTAACACTTTGGTTTATTACCCAGTCACTTTGAGTCTCATATGCTTCAACAGGCAAACTAGATGTGTTGACTGCTAACATGATCTAGTATATGAAAGTAAATTGGAATTATTTTTATGCCACACATTATCAACAGTTAAGGTTTTTTTAATGTGGTCAGGAACAAGCAGTTTTAACTAGCATGAATGCATAGAGGAGAATGGTTTCTCACAGTAGTTACCCCCTAAGCACGTCTGCTGGACCCTGAATTGGTGCGTTTGCCTCGTGGCGTAGCCCACCCCACGATGCCCAGACTTGGCTCGGCTCTGCAGGGGAGCGGCAGCATCTCCATAGCCCACATTTGCCTGTGTGTCCATCCATCCATCGGCAAACACTCACAGAGTGCCAGCTGCTGTTGGGCACTGTTCTGGGTGCAGTGAAGGAACCACTCTGTGTAGGCGTGAGGAGTGGGACAGGAGTGTCTGTCTCGTGGGCCTTGGACATTGACATTCAAAGCATCCTCCACCCGTGCCTCTGTCAGGAGTCTTCTTTTGATGGCAAGATATGATGGGAATTGGGAAGAGGAGGAGGATATGCCGGACTTGTAGGTTTTTTATTCATTTATTTATGTTTTTGTGTCAGTTAAAGGAAACATTAGCAAAAGTTCCACCTAATCATGTGGGAAAGCCTTTATTGAAGAAGCCAATGGGACCAGCCCACTGGGTGAGTAGTGGTCATCGTGAGGATCTATCTGTTCTGTTATTTTAATCTCAACATTTATATTTTTGTGCTTTTTAAATTATTTTCTTATTTTTGGTTTTCTGGGTGGACATCCGTAGACTCATTTATTTGAATCTCAAGGTTTATGCAAAATAAAGTTCAGAAGGACTTGTCTTATAATTTGTAAATATTCCACACAGCTGTTTTTGTTTGTTTGTTTGTTTGTTTTAATTAGAGTCTTTCTCTCCCAGCCTGGAGTACATTGGCACACTCATGGCCACCACAGCCTGAACCTACTGGGCTCAGGTGGTCCTCCCAGGTAATCCTTCCACCTCAGCCTTCCAAGTAGCTGGAACCACAGGCATGTGCCACCATGCCTGGCTCATTTTTTTTTTTTTTTAATTGTATTAGAGATGAGGTCTCACCATGTTGCTCAGGCTGGTCTCAAACCCCTGAGTTCAGGCAGTCCTCTCGTCTCCACCTCCCAAAGTGCTGGGATTACAGGTGTGAGCCTCTGTACCCAGCTTTTGTTTTTGTTTTTGCTTTTAGTTGGGGTCTAACTACCAATCCCCTGGTTGCAGTACAGTTGTACAATCACAGTTCACCACAGCCTCAGACTTCCGGGCTTAAGTGAGTCTCTCTCCTCAGCCTCCTGAGTAGCTGGGACTACAGGCACACACTACCACACCTGGCTAATTTAAAAAAGTTTTTTTTGTAGAAATGGAGTCTTGCTTTGATGCCCGGGCTGGTCTCAGAGTACTGGGCTCAAGCAATCCTCCTCCCTCCTCATCCTCCCAGAGTGCTGGTATTACAGGCTTGAGCCATCGGCCCAGCCTTCACACAGCTGGTTAAAATAAACTAAACTTCAGTGTGATGTATATTTCTAGTTGCCAGATGGCTTGTTTCCAAGCCAAAAACTTAATTGGGCTGAGCTTCACACAGTGAATTATGAGGAAGCTAAATAAGAATTTTGTACTTTACATATTCTTTATTGTGTTTTGAGAATTAGCTTTTTGTTGCCTATCATTTCATTAATTGTTGGTGTATTGTGTGGAAGAGGGACCATGTGTTAAGTGCTGGGACATCAGGTATGAATATACACAGTTTCTGCCCTTGTAGGACAGGGGATTAAGCAAATTGAAACTTTGATTGGTCTTTCTAATTTTGCTCCAGGAAAAGATAGAAGCAATTAACCAAGCCATAGCCAATGAATATGAAGTCCGGAGAAAGCTGCTAATAAAACGTTTGGATGTCACCGTACAGTCCTTCGGCTGGTCTGACAGAGCTAAGGTACATGTTAAATAATTGAAAAGAGCAGAGTATTTATAGACATGATCCCTACCGTCTACACAATTTAAATGCAGTGGAGACTACAGGAGACACATGTGGGAGACACATGGAGGATCCTTCCACAGTGACTGCCTGAGTAGCAATTCTTCTGGCTACTCGGCAAGAATGAAAACATTTATTTTTTTAACTTTTAAATATTTTTCAACAAAATTGAATTTTATAGTTCTTCGTTAGAAGTGTACCCATTTGTGGGAGATGGAGTTATGAATCTGAAAATCACTAAAATAATAAGTTGATTTCAGAATATTAGTTTACTGTACTTCCAGCTAACAACTTAATTTGCTAGTTGAAGTAGTAATATGACTAGATATTATGACTTATAAAGAATTGGAAAATATGGTAAAATCAAGTTGTATTTCCACTTAAATGAGATAATCCAGGTAAAGGCTTTGGTTGTTCAATAGAGAAGTATCACCTTCTAGAAACCAAAGATCAAAAGTGGGAATGTTAGGAAGCAAAACTTTTTAAATGGGTTTATATTCTTCTGTTTAAACAGAGAAAATGATATGTTTGGTCTGAGCCCAGTGATGGGGGAGCCTTTTCACCTTTTGGCCCCACAACCCTAAAGGGAAGTCTCCCCGCCCCCACTCACTGCTGAGTCAGCAGGTCTGGCCGCTGGACAGGTGAGGGAGTTCTAGGCGGGAGTAATGGGAAGCAGAGCTTTATCTGGCCATCTGGCGCCTCGTCAATTCCAGATATTTTGGAGACCTTTAACTTATTTAATATGGGTTTGTCTTATGTCATTTTGAAAACTGACATTTGTCTTTGAATGTCTTTCTTTCAACAGAGTCAGACAGAAAAGTTAGCCAAGGTTTACCAGCCAAAACGTTCGGTCTTAACTCCTAAAAGCACGGTTTCGGTTGCCCACCTTTTGGCTGCAAGACAGGACTTGTCAAAGATCTTGAGGACAAGTAGCGGCTCAATAAGAGAAAAGACTGTTTGTGCCATCAACAAGGTGATTAGAGTGCCTTTAACTTTCTTGCAGATCCACTCGATTCCATTCTTAAAATACAAGTTTGAAGTACCTTTCTCATCCCATAGGTGTTGATGGGCAGGGTGCCTGACCGAGGCGGCAGACCCAATGAGATCGAGCCTCCGCCCCCAGAGATGCCGCCGTGGCAGAAGAGACAAGACGGCCCCCAGCAGCAGCCAGGAGGCCGAGGAGGAGGGCGTGGTGGCTATGAGCATTCCTCCTATGGAGGACGAGGAGGCCATGAACAAGGAGGAGGGAGAGGTGGACGTGGTGGCTATGACCACGGCGGCCGAGGGGGAGGAAGAGGAAATAAGCATCAAGGAGGCTGGACGGATGGAGGGAGTGGAGGAGGAGGTGGCTACCAAGACGGTGGCTACCGAGATGTAGGCTTCCAGCCGGGCGGCTATCATGGCGGCCACAGCAGTGGCTATCAAGGTGGCTATGGTGGCTTCCAGACATCTTCATATACAGGAAGTGGATACCAGGGTGGTGGCTACCAGCAGGACAATAGATACCAAGATGGCGGGCACCATGGTGATCGAGGCGGTGGTCGTGGAGGGAGAGGGGGTCGCGGAGGCCGAGGGGGTCGTGCAGGCCAGGGAGGAGGTTGGGGAGCAAGAGGGAGCCAGAATTATCACCAAGGGGGTCAGTTTGAGCAGCACTTCCAACATGGAGGTTATCAGTATAACCATTCTGGCTTTGGACAGGGAAGACATTACACCAGTTGAGGCTACAGAACCTTACGTTTTGCTAGAGCTCAAGGAATAGACACTTAGTTTCAGAATCCCGAATTCAGCATTTGTTTTGAATTCATATGAGGCCACAGGTGGCAGGCAGATTCCTGCTTGGCATCAGCGTTTGTAGGTCTTCATTAAGTTCTGTTGGTTTTCTTTTTAACGGACTTACACAATTGTGTTTATTTGAGAAACGCATACAACGTCTCTCCTTTCTATGAAAAAGTTTTGGGAAGGCGATTGCAATTGCCTTTCATTGACCAGTAGACTAATTCCACAGTCAGAACACACATACTTTTTTGAAGAAATTACTTGAATAAGTAGTTCTCATGTTTTCAATATGCAGTTTTGAAAATGAGGATTCACCTAGACTTTTTTAGATTTACTGCTAGGAAAACTCCTCCTATTACCAGACCATTTCCGTGTGTTTTGCTTCAAGTCTTCTAAAGCCTGTTTTCCAAGCACAGTTCTGCCCCTGGTTGGCTTCTTATTCAGAGAACTGATGCCACATGCCCTTCATGATGGAACTGAGGTCGGTTCCTCTTAAATGAGCTCTTCTGCAGATAGCACATCCGGTAGCCTTACTTGTCGATGGGATATCGTACCATCCACTCAACTCTGAAAACCTTGAACACGGCCAAGACCCATAAAGATTATAAAGGCAAACTAAGTTGTGAACCTATAGTACATGTAGGCATTTAGTCAAGTATAGCAATTCAAACGGAGCTGCATCCATCCGAAACCAGTTCCTCCTTCAACCTTATTTTTACTTGAAATCTGCTAGAAGAAACAGCAAACCGAAATTTGTTTTGTGCACGAGTTAATACCACTGGCTCAGCAGATGCGAGTGAGTTTGCTTTAGGCAGGAGACCTTTTTGCCACGGAAGACATGCACTACAGAGGAAGACAGGTTTTGCTTAGAGCAGGAGGCCCTTTCTAATTGCTGCAGAAAACAAAAGCCTGGCTGAGCTGACGTTTCACATTCTCCCTTACTGAAATCGACATCACAGGATGCTTCTTGCTGGGTTTTTGTATATGTAAACTTTGTCAAGCTGTGAAAGAATATGGCTGGAGGTGTGCTTTGTGTGAAAGGTGAGCAATAAACTTATCTGTACGTTCTCTCTGCTTTGGGTTTTATTTTAGCTGCGTACTGTAACCGAGTCTTTCTGGGCTCTTGCGTCAAGCATGTGAGCTGAGGCTTTTGTTCCAAAGATTCTTGAGTGTGTCCTTAAAACTTAAGTTGTAGTGGAAGGTAACCCTTACCCCAAAACCTTAAATACATGGGAAAATGGATCCCAATTTCCAGCTTTTCCTTTTATTCTAACGGGATAGCTAGAAAACACCGCTACTCATCTCTGGCCACTGGGTGTAGCTGTTGCTACACATGTTAAGCAAAAATAAATCAGTGCCCCTGATTGTTTTGGGGTTTTTTTATTTGGTTTCTCCATTCTTCTTAAGATTGGGAGAACTTTTTCTTAAAAGGAAGTGAGTTGGAAATACAAATAAGTTTTTTAAAAGAGAAATTGTAATTTACTACTAAATAGGGCTTTCTTGGAATAAAGAATCAACTGGTCATTAAAAATATCTTGCTAGCCGGGCTCGGTGGCTCAGCCTGTAATCCCGTGCCTTTGGGAGGCTGAGGTGAGTGGATTGCCTGAGCCCGCGGGTTCGAGACCCGCCTGGGCAACTTGGCGAGACCTCATCTCTACAATAAATTTAAAAAATCAGCCGGGCGTGGTAGCGCGCGCCTGTAATTCCGGCTACTCAGAAGGCTGAGGCGGAAGGATCGCCGGAGCCCAGCAGGTCGAGGCTGCAGTGGCCAGGAGCAGCCACCGCACTCCAGTCTGGATGACAGTGAGACTCCAACTCAAAAAAAAAAAAAAAAAAAAAAACTTGTTCTAAATTTACCTGAGGCTATATATACTCTCTGTTTAACTCACTTGGTGTAACCATAGTTTTTACTGGAAAATAGTAATATATTTGATTAGGGATGCCCTGGTAGTAAATATATTACAAAATATAGGGTGTGTGTGTGTATACATATATAGAGAAGATATACACAGATAGATGTAGATGTAGATATGTATGTATATATACATATTTTTGTACCCGTGTACAGATATGTGTGTGTAGCTTCTAAATAAAATCAGCATTTCAAAACACTCTGGCACCAACAGTTTCAGCTAAAGGACTGTATTCTTATGCCAATTTTACATGGAGAAAACAGTCAACATTACATATTAAGTAGGGGCAAAACTGGGATTTGACCCAAGGCAGGCTGCTTCTGACCCCTGACAGTTGTTAAGTCTTTTAAAACTCCTTTTAAGCCGGGCCTGTAATCCCAGCACTTTGGAAAGCAGAGGTGAGAGGATTGTCTGAGCCAATGGGTTCGAGACCAGCTTGGGCAACTTGGCAAGACCTCTACAATAGATAAAAAAAAAAGTTAGCCGGGCGTAGTGGTGCACCCTTTGGTTCCAGGTACTTGGAAGGCTGAGGCAGAAGGATTGCTTGAGCCCAACAGGTCGAGGCTGCGGTGGCCATGAGCGTGCCACTGAACTCCTGGGTGACAGAGTGAGACTCCAACTAAAAAAAAATTTAAAAATTCAAAAAATTCAAAAACTCCTTTTAGACATTATCTCATCAGATCCTTATATCTACCCTATGAAGTAGTGCTGTTGTTAGCCCACTTTACAGATGAGGACACCAAGGCTTAGAAGAATTTGGAAATGTGCCTCAATGTCTAGCTAGTAAGTAGAGGAGCTGAGCCCAACTCAGGACCGTCCTTCTCCAGCAGCCTGACTGGTGGTCCCCATGCCAACCTGTCTATCGCTGCAGCCCATCATTTCCCCTCAAAGCCCCCACCTCACCACCCTCTCCCTCCTCCACCTGCCTCAATTCACAATGTGTTCAGAGTAGATGGTGCCCCCTAGGAGTTATGTAACCCAGAGATCTAGCTTGGTTTCATCTCCAGGGTGGAAGTCTCACTCCTTCGAGGGCCCGACAGGTGACTCAAGTCTCCCTGCCCTGGTGTTACGTAGCAGCCGCCCCACCCAGCCCCATTCCTGCACGGCCACCAGCGTCACCCTGCCTGTCCCTTGCTTCTGCGTCACTCAGACTTGTCACTGTGGGAAGATACTCTGTGTCCCCAATGAGACCCTCCCCTTGGCATGCCCAGCCTCCCCCAGGCCTGCCTCCCCTCGTCTCCTGCCTCTCCTTTCCCCTGCTCAGGTCCCATCTCCCCCTTCCCAGAGAAAACTCTAGCACAGAGCAGTAAGAAAGTGAAGAAGTGTAGTCAGCTGGGGGAAGTCAGCTGCAGGGAGGATGGGCTCCAGGATCCGGGTGTCCTTAGCTCTGCCTTCCACTTCCACTCAAGGGAAGCCATTGGAAGCTCAGGTGGCGAAGCCAGGGGGAAATAGAAGACAAGCCCCCAGTCCCCACATAGCAGCCACATGTCAGGAAGCTGACCCCTGCCCAGAAGACAAGGGGCTCTGGCAGAGGTGGGTGGAAGGAGCTCAGACACTCAGGTGCTGACGGTCTCCCATGGGAGCAACCAAGCAGCTGGGAAAACAACTGGGCAGCCTTGACCTGGGAGAACCAGCAGTCTGTATGAATAACTGGACTTCCTATCAGAGTGGGATGGATCCTTACTGGATTAAGGAGGACCTTTTGGAGTAGCAATAAATCCTGTCAGAAAAATAAGGTGTCCAGTTGGAGTAATAGGGTGTCCTTTGGAGCAATAGAACATTCTGCAGTCTAAAAAATGATCAGTTAGAAAACCAAGGTATCATGACAATATACGAGACCAAGGCACTATGGAGATCTAGGGAACCAAGAAGCCCTCTTAATGAAATAACAAAGTGCCAGCTGGAATCATGGGGCATTCTACTAGAGTAACATGGCATCCTGTTGTAGTGACAGGATCCTATTGGAGTGGCAGGAATTCTTTTTGGAGCAGTAGGACTTGCTATTTGGCATACTAAATAGAGTATCCCGTGGGAGTACTGAAGCCGGTACCTAGTGTAACAAGGGGTCTTTTTTTTTTTCCGAGTCAGAGTCTCACTCTGTCACCCAGGCTGGAGTGCAGTGGTACGTTCACTGCCACCACAGCCTCAAGCTGCTGGGCTCAGGCGATCCTTCTGCCTCAGCCTTCCAAGTAACTGGAACCACAGGTGTGCGCCACCATGCCCGGTTATTTTTTGTGATTTATTGTAAAGTCGAGGTCTCGCCAAGTTGCCCAGGCTGGTCTCCAAACTGTGGGCTCAGGCAATCCTCTCGCCTCCACCTCCCAAAGTGCTGGGATTACAGGCATGAGCCACCACGCCTGGCCAACAAGGGGCCTTTTTAGAGTAAGTGAGCATCCTATAGGAGGCATCCTAGAGAAGTAATGGGGAGCACGGGAGCATGCTCTGGAATTGCTGTCTGCTACCAGTTCTGGGATGCTGAGGTTAACCCCTATGCCTCAAGCATCTCCATTCCTTCAGTGTGCAGCCCTGAGCTGGACCCAGCACAGCAGTGGCAACAGGGTAACATGCGAGAGTGGCAGGATTCCCTGGTGGAGCTGGCACCCAGGTGGCCAGGGCAGCCAGGCTGGAGTGAGGGGCCTACCGGCATGGGGTGCGAGGGGTGGTAAGGACTTACCGGTAGCCTCCCGTAGCGCCAGGGTCTCATAGCCACCCATCCATTGGTAGGCAGGGAAGTGGTAGATGCGGCCATTGGGGGCGCAGATCTGCACATAGTTGCAGTACCAGGGGTTCTTGGGGAAGAAGGAGTAGCGCTCTTTGTGCAGGCGGATGATGATGAGCTCCCCCAGGTCCTGCTGGCACTGCACGGTGTACTCATCCAACTGGGCAGGACACAGGACTGGTTAAGCGGGCAGGGCTCCACCTTGGCTCCCAGGCTTCCTGCTGATCTGGCCCCTCACCCAGGCCCTGCTTGCACTGGGTGATGCTCACCTCCCTGGGCTGGGGTGGGCAGAAAGGTGGGACATCGCCCTGATCGTTGAGCTTCCCTCTGACCCCTCCAAAGTTGCTGTTCCCCTGGGCCCATCCACCCAGGGCTGGGCAGGACCCCAGCCCCTCCCTCTCTCCATCTCCAGCTCCTGAGGTCCTGTCTTCTCCCACTCCCTTCCCCAGTCATCTGAGACCAAGAACCCTGTGCAGACTCCCGGGACCTGGGGTACAAAGGAGTCCAAGTGGGGCCCAGGGCCTCCCAAACCTCCTATAGTCTTAGAGCAGGGAGAAGTGATCCAGCCAGTCCCTTCTTCTCCCATATTTCAGTAAGATGTGGAGATTCAAAAATGGCTACATGGATAGAGTGACATCGTAATGTCACGTAGCAGTGAATGGCTGGGCCTTGACTCAAAATCAGTTCTGAGGGCTGAGAGCCCAAAGAATGCCTTCCACTGGACAGGCTGGTCTGATGTCATTTTAAGTCACAGAGAATTCAATGCAAACTTAAACCAGTTATGATCCAACTTAGGAAGAGTAAGAATGGGAGAGAGGGATGAGAGAGGGGGGAGAGAGGCAATGGAGAAGGGAGGAGAAGGATGGGGATGAGAGAAGAGGGATATGGGATGAGTGATGAGAGAGGAAGAGGGAGAGAGAAGAGGATAGAAAAGAGAGGGAGAGAGATGAGGAATGACTGAAAAGGGATGAGAGATCAGGGCACAAGAGGAAAAAGGCTCAGAGACTGGGACCGGGGAGAGGGCTGGGAGCTAGGTCTGGGGTGAGGTATCCAGAGCCACCCTGGGAGCCCACCGCTTTCATAGCTGTTCCTTTGCTCTCCAGCTCACCTCACATGTCACTTCGGCCCCCTGCACACCTCCGCCCCTCCTGGTGCCCCCCCCACACACACACACTTACCGCCCCAGTTGCAAAGTCTCTCCCAAAGTGGTTCAGCAGCTGCTTGTGGCTCTCTCCTTGGGTCCCCACAATGGTCAGTGAGATGGAGTCCAGCGTTCCCGACAAGAGGTCGGTGCCCGTGGCCACCTTGACTTTGTAGGTGGCCATGGCTGCTCTTCAGGAGGCAAGAGGGGCACTCAATCCCGGACACGGTGGGAGGCCACACGGGGGCCCAAGACAGGCAAGGGAAGCCAGGCACAGGGAGCAGTGGACAGGACCAGCCTCCAAGGTGGAGTGGTGAGGCAGGAAGACTGGGCCCGCTGGCCGCCCAGAGCCTGAAGAAGCTGCTGCCCTTGGTGGCAGGATGAACTGGGCAGACTGGGGTGGGGCTGAGCTGGTGGCAAGTGAGCAGGCGTCTGGGCTCCAAGCCCTCTGGGAGCTGGAGGGGAGGAACAGCAGGCAGGGTGCTGGGCCTGCCTCTGAGAGGGCGGATGGAAGATGCCGTGGATGAAGGAGCCTTCAGGGTGGGGGAGCCAGTCCAGCCTGAGCCAGGGCCCCAGGGAAGTGAGAGGAGGGGTTTGGGCGGGACTCCCAGATCTTTATCAGCCTAATAAGCTCCTTCCTCCTGCTGGTCCCCATTGGCTGCAGCGCCAGGCACCCCTGCTAAGCAGGGCCATGGGCAGTGGGTGACCTGCATTGGTTCTGGGGCCCCCAGTGGGCGAGGGGCAGGGAAAGGGAGCGGCGCTAACTTGCTGCCCAGCTGGCTGCTGCCTGGCCATTCCTCTCTGGGAAATGGGGCTGGTAGTGGCCGCAGTGAGAAGGCTGGTCTGTCCTTCTGCCCTAGGGACCAGAGTCCATGACGGGGGGCGGGGGGGGGGGCGGTGTGGAAGCCGGGGCTCAGGAACCACATGGGGGCAGAGAGGCCCTAGAGATGCCACAAGGAGGAGAGGTGACCAGGGAGAGAAGGGGTGTCTGCTGCCTGCAGGGCCAGAATCTGCTGAGGCAGGATTGGAGTTGAGTACGAAATTAGAAGCCAACTGGAGGGAAATCTGGAGCACAGGAATTCAGCTAAATAATGGATACACAATATGTGGTGTGATCATAAAATATAAATTTACCCAGACCCAAGAAAAAGCAAAGCATGAACTACAACATGGATGAATTCATCAGTAAGGGTACCTGATTGATGAGTTACCCAAACCAGGCAAAGTGGAGACCAAAGGGAGCCCCAAATTTTACCTGTATTATGTCCACTTGTATACCTAATCCTGAATTGTATCACACATTTTTAAATTACGATATAAAAAAGTAAAACGTAACAAAAACTTAAATAATTCAGAAAAAAGAAATGACAACAAAGGATGTAGAATATTACATCAACTTGGTTGATAAAGCAGTAGCAAGATTTGATAGGATTGACTCCAATTTTGAAATAAATTTTACTATGGGTAAAGTGTTATCAAACAGCATTACATACCAATGAGAAATTTTTTTTATGACAGAAAAATTCCATCAATGCAGCAAATTTTGTTTTCCTATTATAAGAAACTGTCACAACCACCCCAACCTTCAGAACCCCCATCCTGGTCAGTCAGCCACCATCAACATCGAGACAAGATCCTCCACCAGCAAAAAGATTTTGGCTTGCAGATCATCGTTAGCAATTTTTAGCAATAACGTGCTTTTGAATTTTTTAAAAAAATGAATGAATCGCACCAAGATTATATTGAGTGAAAGAAGCTAGACATTAAAGAAGATGTGCTCTATTGTTTCATTAATATGAAGTTCCAGAATGAGCAACACTGAGCAGTTGCTTTACAGGTCAAACAGTGAGAGCTCCCTGGAATGGTGAGCTATGTGGGTGGCTGGAAGTGTTCTATATTTTGACCTGGGGGATTAGAGGGCACCTTATGCATTTTGCTATATCTGTGTTATCCCTTAATTTTATAAAGTACACTCCCTTACCCCCCAAAAAATGAAGCTAGGAAGAGGGCTGTAGTCAGGATTGTTTTTTTTTCAGGACCAGGTCATTCACCCCTTCCTTCCTCCCTCCCGCCCTTCCTTCTTCTTTCTTCCATTCCTCCCTCTCTTCCTCCCTCCCTTTCCCTTCCCCCTTCCCATCTCCCTCCATTCCTCCCTCTCTCCCTTTCTCCTTATTTCCTCCCTTCTTCCTTTCCTTTCTCCTTCCCGTCCTCTCCCCCATTTCCCTCCCTCCCTTCCTCCCCTCTTTCCTTCCCTCCCTTTCCTCCCTTCCTCCCTTCCTTCCTTCCTTATATGTATATCGAGAATGATGCAGTATTCTAGGCACTGCAGATACAAAGACGAAATAACACATACGTGGAGCTTACTTAATAGCTGGGAAAGAAGAACAAGATACAGTAAACAATAGTTTGTTCACTATAATTTTGGATAAGTGCTCTGAGCAAATAAACCTGGAGTGCTAGGGAGATTGGGACTGGAGGCTAGTTTCTGATAGAATCACAGAAGCCAGAGCGATAAGGGCTGGGATGAAATCAGGCCCTGGGATAGGGAGGTGCTAGGACTAAGGTTAGGGTCAGCGATGAGTGAGTGACAGAGTTATACTCTCAGCAGACAGCATTTGGGACCCAGGGAGAGTGAGGTGAGAGTCACATTCCTATCCCCTTTTCCTGGACCTGCCCTCCCAGGGACAGCTCCTGCCAACCAGGAAGCACCAGCCCTGGTTCCCTCCCTGGTGGCACCCTTCTGTCAACATCAAATCGAGGGGAGGTCACACAATGCCCAGGCCAAGTTAGGGCCCAAGGGTACTGGGATTCGGAGATAAGGAGAAGGTTCCAACAGGTTCCAGGCTGGATGAGGAATGGGGTTGAGACTGCACCTCAGGTTTAGTTTAGGGATAGGCATGTGGCTGGAGTTAGGGATTGAAATGATCTTTTCAAGACCCAAATCTACTGGCACCACCCCCTCCCCCACCAACCTGCTCAAGCCTG
This sequence comes from Tarsius wallacei, assembly GCA_963574415.1. NCBI lineage: Eukaryota > Metazoa > Chordata > Mammalia > Primates > Tarsiidae > Tarsius > Tarsius wallacei. The sequence goes on from CAUYQG010042418.1 coordinate 26,661, forward strand.
GCAGTGGCCCTTCCTTGCCGTGGACTGCCTGATTGACCTCAGTCCTCACCACATCCCCCCTTGCTGTCTTCTGTCTGGGACAACATGCCTTTCATTCATCCATCTGCAGACACTAACTGAGCCCCTACTGTGTGTCCAGCACCATGTCAGGCCCTGAGAATACAGCATAACCAGAGCAAACCCATGTACCCTTAGAGCTTTCATTCTAGTGAGGGAAACAGGCAATATTACCTAATAACCAAATACTTTAAATAGCATGTTTAATAGGCAAGTGCTGAAGAGAAATAATAAAGCAGGGAAGGGGATAATAAAGCATAGGGGAGAAAATTTTAGATACAGAGTGGCGGGGGAAGAGCACCTTGGAAAGAGGATTTTTGAATAAAGACCTGAAGGAAGTGAGGTCAGTTTTTTTCCCACCCCAGGACCTTTGTACGTGCTGTTCCCTGTCTACCTCTTAAAACCGATTAATGCTTTCTCTTCCTTCTGATCTTAGCTCAATAATTGCTTTTTTCAAGGAAGGCCAAATTTAACTATAAGTGACTCTTACAGCATTATTGCTAACACCTTTGACTGATGTCCGATTTCCCTAATTTGATATGGTTTTCTCCATATCTCCTAGCATAGTACCTGGTACTTGGGAGACCCTCAAAACACGGCTGGATACGTTAGTAATAAAAACAAGGTCAGGGTTGGGGATTGAATCAATAATGGATTTGGAATTAGGCTGAAGATTCAGAGAGGAGAGCTGGGCTGCACTAAACGTGAGGGGAGGGATAGAGAGTGATGTAAGGAAAGGGAAGAGGCTGAGGAGATGGAGGGAGGAGAGGGGAGAAAGCTGAGTTTGCAGCGCTTTGGGTGCAGGGCTGGCAGTCCTGAGCTAAAGACAGGAGCTGTCAGGCTGAATCTCCCTCTTGGGCTCTGCTCAACAACCCAGATGACTCCTGGAGGATGCTGGGAGCCTGAAGATGCAAATTTGCTTCTTTTTTTTTTTTTTTTGTCTGGACCTCATGGCTCACTGCAGCATCGACCTCTGAGCTCTGGCAATCCTTTCACCTCAGTCGCCTGAGTTGCTGGGACTCAGGCACACTCCACCATGCCTGGCTATTTTTTTGATTTTTTGAAGAGACAAGGTCTTGCTATTTTGCCGAGGTTGGTCTTGAACTCCTAGCCTCATGCAATCCTCCCATCTCAGCCTCCCAAAATGCTGGAATTATAGGTGTAAGCCACCATACCTGGCCTCAAATTTTCATCTTAAGGTGCAAATTCTATGCAAACTTTCCCAGCCTTCTAACCACTCTCCTTTGCCATGTGCCCCCAGGGGGCTGCTAAGGCTTGATGAGGAGCAGGGTGGTGGAGTGGGCAAACTGCCTTGCTAGGCCCCTCAGGGATGCAGGGCCCTGGGGCATTTGGGGTGAGAGGCCCAAGCTTAACCTTTGTAATCCAGTAGTAAGACCACTCTTCCTGGGAGTGAGGAAGAGGAGGAGGAAGAAGAGGCAAAGACAGATAGGTGGCCTGGAAGACAAAGTGGAAGAGGGCTTTGGGGAAGTAGAGAAGGGGGCTGAGGTATAAAAGAGAATGAGTGTGACTACAAGCGATGCCACCTCTATCCCTCGAAAGCTGCCTCCTCAAGCCATCATCCACTCTCAATATGTCTCCCCCCAACCCATCCCCCTTCCAAAAAAGCAGGAGTGGTGGCCCTGGGTTTGCTCAGGGCTCAAGTCTGGAGTTAGGTTCCCGAGGGACATAGAGAGGGAGGTGGGGATGGTGGGGATGAGAACGTGGCTGGGGCCAGGGACATGGATGGGATTAGGCATGAGGATGTAGATGGGCACTCCCCAGTTGTGACCAAAACGTGGATGCATGACTCTTGGTAGGTGCTCACTGGGCTGAAGAACTGGTTCTCCTGGACCAGGGGTGGGACCCGGAGAGCAGGAGAGGCTCCTGCGAAGGATGCAAGCTCATTGGGGTGGCTCACTAGGGGCCACCCACACAGGAAACCAAGTCCTCACTGTTGGGGCATCCCCCCTGGCCACACCCCAAGTCCTGCGAAGCAAGGAGCGACTCCTAGGGCCCTGCCCCCCTAAGACACAGAGAAAAAAACCTAATCAGGTCACTCCACTGCTAAAAATTTACCAGAGCTTAAAATGATGTTGTCCTTAGACTCAAATCCAAGAACTTACCCTGGACTATAGGACCCCTTCTTCCAGTCACTCTGGCCTTCTCTCTGCTCTCTGGACTTGTGCCCTTCGGGGCCCTTGCACTTGCCCTGTCCTTGGCTTGCAACACTTTTTCCCCAAGCTGTTTCAAGAGTGTTTTGTTCTTGTCATCGTCCTCAGATATACTCCCTGACCACCGTACTTCATGTTTCCCCACCCTCCACCTCCCCCACCCCATCATGCCAGCCCACCATCTGGTTGTATCTCTGACTGCCCTTGCCACCATCTGAAAGGATGTTTATATGTTTATTGATGTACTTGCAGTCAATCTCTCCATTGCCTCTAAGTCACGGAAGCAGAAGTCATGCCTGGGGAGTTCACATCTGCTTCCCTGAAGCCCAGAACACTGTCTCAGGAGGCAAGAGCTATGAGGCAAGCTGATCCTAGAACGTCAGCGCTGGAAGGGACTTTCCAGGTCTTCTCATCTCACCCAAATATATGAAAGATTTGAGCCACTGAGGTGGAAGAACTTGCCCAAGGCCTGCTGAGGAAAGAGAGCTAGGGTGCTTCCCAATGTACCAGTTGGCTTTCTAGATTGACCCAAAAGCTTGGCATGGGGGGGTGGGGGGGTGTAGAGTGCAAGCCGGAGGAAGCCCCCTATCTCACAGGGTTGATCCAGCAGCTTGATGTGATCTCCCTCCGCATGTTATACCCCTAGGGGCGCTCAGAGTCAGGGCAGAAGTCTCATGTGTGTGGTTACTCTAAAAGTATATCGATGGGAGATACATTCGATATTATAGTAAACTAGAACGTTTCCATTTATTTCTGACCTTGTTATAGTAACATAAATTGTTCAGCACACTGTTTAAATTTAATCATCACTTAAAAGTTTATTTTACCATTCTATATGTATAAGTTTAGAAATTTCCATTTTTTGGTTACATATATTTTAACTGTTTATATATCAAATGATAATAAAATCATTATTATTAATTGCCCTAAAAAAAAAAAAAAAGAGAAGAAGAAGTTCCATGTGTGGCTGGGTGTGTCTACCCAGTAAACCTTCCTCCAAGCTGGCGTTCTGGGAAACCAGATTCCAGTGATCCACCCTGTTCCCTCCCTCTCCGGCTCAGGGGCATTTTTAAGGATGAGCATGCCTTCTAATGCTACCTTTGTGGAGGCCTGAAAGAGTTTGTTGTCTTGGGGGACAGGGTGGTTGAGCATGGCCTGACCCCTTCTCTCTGCTGATTCCAAGTTAAGGCCAAGGTTAAAGGGACCCGCACTTCCAGCCACAAGGGGGAGCCTCTGGAGTGTTTCTTAGACCTTTGCTTTTGCTCTAAGGGGAACAAAATTTTCGGCTAAGTTCTTAGGTTGAGATCTGCATGTGAGATATTCGTACACAATGGCATTACATGCCTCTTCTTCCAGGATCACAGATGCAGAAAGTGACAATCCAACAGCCAAAGACAGCCTCCTCTACCACACACACACACATACACACACACACACACACACACACACACACACACACACACACACAGGAGCAAAGGGAGAAGAGGCTTGGTTGAGCAGGGAGAAGATTCTTGGGTTGGAAGAGAATGAGGAAAGGCCAGGCGCGGTGGCTCACGCCTATCACCCCAGCACTTTGGGAGGGCGAGGTGAGAG
>CAUYQG010042419.1:0-39718 GCA_963574415.1 Tarsius wallacei
CTGATGAAGCTTAACTTGGCTGGGTAGGTTATCCTTGATTGAAATTGTTTATCTTTTAGGACTTTGAAGATAGGGTTCCAAGCTCTCCTAGCCTGCAGGGTTTCTGTAGATAAATCTGCTGCTATTCTAACTGGTCTTCCATGGTAGGTGATCTGGCCTTTTTCTCTTGCTGCCTTTAGGATTTTTTCTTTTATACTTACTTTGTTTAGGAGAATCATTATGTGTCTAGGAGTTGGTCTCCTCATTTGTTGTCTTGCAGGGGTTCTCTGAATCTCTTGTGTTTGAATTTTTGCATCACTGGTTAGATGGGGGAAGTTTTCTTGAATAATCTCATGAAAGGCTTGTTCCAGTGTGGTCTCTGTCTCTCTTTCTGCCTCAGAAAGGCCAATTACTCTTAGGTTTGGTCTCTTGAAGTAATCGCTCATCTCTTGAAGGTTTTGTGCTGCCTTTTTGAGCTTGTTTTCTGTGTTTTTAACAGTTTGGATTAGTTCCATATTTTGGTCCTCAAGCTCTGAGATTCTTTCTTCTGCTTGGGTAATTCTGCTTTCCATGCTTATCAGTTTGTTATTTATTTTATTCACAGTATTCTTTATTGCTGTTATCTCAATTATCAGCTCATTCCTAGTTTCTTCTTGACTCTCCTCAATTCTTTTTAATCTCTCCATTAATGTCTTGATATCTAGATTTGTAGTTTGAGACTAGTCATTCTGGGGGCTCTTCATTATTTGCATTCCGAAGTCAGTTTTCTCAGTGTCTGCCCTCCTAGGGGTCTGGGAGAGACCCATATTCTTCTTTTGGTTTTTCTTTATTTGTGTAGATTTCTCTCTCTCTCCTCCTTTCCTTCCCCTTCTTTAATTCTGTTTTTCAGGAAAGGTGGGGTTGCTTTTGCTTCGCTTGTGCAATCTCCTGTTCTTCCTTATGAGGTTCCTCTGGCTTTGTTCACTTTTGAGGTTGGAGTGTGGGCTGCGGGCTGTACTTTTTGCACTTTTGAGGTTTAATTGAGGGGGAAGCTGTGATTCAGAATCTATATGCTGATTCCAGCATCCACCTACCGGTGTATGAACCCACTGGAACCTATTTCCCACTGTCTTACAATCTTTCTGTGCAGCGGAATTAGGTTCGGTCCCTTGGGAACCGAAGTGGAGGCTGCTGGTAGGTGGGCGGCGCAATGCAAGTCTCTGCCTGGAGAATGGCCGAGGTGGCAGTTTCACTTTCACAGATCCTTTCTCTCCACTCCTTTGGGTCCCTGGGCAATCCACATGATGGACTGTGGTGGCGTGGGAAGCACTGGGGATCAGCTGCACAGCTGGGCGCTGTATCCGGGGCACTATCAGCAGGCTGGGGTGGAGGAGGGGGTCGGGAGTTCCCTCCTCTGGAGTTGAGAGCCTCCGATCAGCACCTCCTAATGATATGCTGTTCCTTTACCCAGAGCTCCAGAGCTCCAGAGCTCCAAAACTCCAAAGGGCAGGCGGTGATTGGCGAAAGTGGCCCTGGATTGCTCACAGGGTATTTCAGCCAGAAATGGAATCAGTTTCTCTGAGGGGCAGGTGTCCAGAGCCTCCCAGGGTGACCAGCAGCTTGGTCTGGGCGAGACGATATAGCCAGGGAGGGAGCCGAGACCCGAGACTTCCCGCACGCGAGGCAGCAGCGGGGGGCCACAATATCCAGCCCTGCGTGGGAACGAGGGTCCCCGGGCCTCAGACCAATGTGGCTGGTGGTGGGCAGAGGGGTGGAGGAAGGAAAGCAAGAGTCTTTTTGGGAACTCATGTTCAGAGAATCTCACAATTTCACCTATGCCATCGCCATCTTACTGGAACTCCCAGTTACTTACCATTTTAAAGCAGGGCAACCCATCCTTAACCTCTGTCACCTGTCAGATCCTGTGCAAAAGCCAGTTGTTTCTTACCTGTTAAATAAGCTGAACTGGAAAAAATACAATGACCAGATCCTTTAAAAACTGATATCCAGGGGAAATCCTCCATTTCCCCACTTTGTCTCTTCCTTATGTGTCTGGAAATTTCAAAGCCATGTATGTGATTGCCTGATTATGAAGGAAGCCCATGGTGTGTTTCACAATATTTGCAAGGACTGTATGAGGTACAAAGCCCCTAGGTGGTAGAAGTACTTGCATTCAACTCATCTTGTTCTTAACTGAAGTTTTCTGGCTTACTAAAAGCATGCTATAGAACACATGTCACAGGCTGCCATAACCCAGGCTGCCTCCCCCATCTGTACTGCTGCCAGGCTGTTCTGTGCTAGCAGACCCCCCGCCACCCACTGCATACACCAGCTGGCACACGGCTGTTAGCCCTAGCACTCCTCTCAGGTGAAGCCAACATGGTTGATAGAGTCTGGATGTTTCGCTCCTCCAAAACTCCTATTTAAATGTGATTCTTGTAGATAAGAATACTAGATTTTTAAAAATGTGGTACATATACACAATGGAATATTATGCAGCTATAAAGAAGAACAAAATCATGAACTGTGCAGCAACCTGAATGGACTTAGAGTCTATAGTACTGAGTGATCTTTCACAGAAACAAAGAACTGAGTGTCACATGTTCTCACTCATAAGTGGACCTTGAACAACTATCATAATACTCTAAGAAAAGGATTGACAGCAGGAAACTGCGGGGGCAAGGGGCGGTGGGGAGGTGGGATTGGCAGTAGTGGGAAACTGCCTGGGGAAGGGGGAGGGCACACCTCATCAACAAGGGTACCTGCACAATGAATATTTGTATACCTAGTCCTGAATTGTACCCCACAATTTTAAAGTAAAAAATTTAAAGGTGAAAAAACAAGAAAGAAATGTGATTCCCGGTATTGGAGGTGGGACCTGGGGAGAGGAATTTGGGTCATGGAGGTGGGATGAACAGATGTGAACAGCTGGGTGCCCTCCTGCTAGATCTGGAGAGATCTGATTATTAAAAAGAGCCAGCACCTCCTCTCTTCTTCCTTCCACTCTCATAATTTGATGCCGGCTCCCCTTCCCCTTCCGCCGTGAGTGGAAGATGCCTGAGTTCTCACCTGAAGCAGATACCAGTGCCATGCTTCTTGTACAGCCTGCAGAACTGTAAACCAAGTACACCTCTTTCCTTTATAGATTTCCCGAGCTCAGGTGTTCCTTTACAGCAATGCTAACAAAAAGACAGTGGTGCCCCTTACCCGTTTCCGCTTGGTTCGTCCCACCTAGGGCTTAAGCAGCTGCTTTCTGTCACTTTTGATCTTTCTTCCTTCCATCCCTCACCCAGGAATCAAGGAAAGTCTATTTCTCTGAGGCTCCTGCTGTTCTGTCTCTCTGAGCTCTTTCTTTCTCATTCCGTTTCCTTCCTTCCCTCATCTTTGCTCCTTGATTCAGCCCCAAATTGATCTAACTATTGCAATAGAACCAACCGTTTTACCACTGCTGCCCTCCATATATGACATAAGAAAGCCCCAAGACCTGAAGAAAAATTCGTATCTAAAGTAAAACCAGTGCTGTAAACCTCTCAAACTCCTAAAAACTCCCAAAGTTGCCTTCAGCATCTTTATAAACCTGATTTTCTATCTACTCAACAGCTGTCTTTCCTTCAATAGCACATGAAAGACGTGATTTCATGTTTCTTTGAGTTTAAACACCACCAAAATGGCGGGAATATTATTTGATGTCTATAATTTGTTGTGGCCACACACAATTTTGGTTACACTTGGAAATAGGTAGGATTTTGTGAGCTACACTGAAAACCTAATAACCAGAGTTACCATTAAGAGGAACGTGTTTCTGTCTTACACATCTCTGGTATACAACCCAACCTGTGGCTGGGTATTTCTTACAGTTCAACTTAACAGTGAATATCAAGTGGAAATATATAGTCAGAAAGTCTGGTCACAGTGACATTCTGTACAAAATATTTAGAAAGCACAAAAGTATAATCCAGTTAGCAAGAAAAAAGTCTTAGGATTAGCAATCTAATAAACCTTAAACATTTATCTATGGATCTAGTCAGGAGATATGACCATATCCCCCATAGGCCATGTCCTGCACAAGGGTCCAGGGATAACACAGTTCACCAAGGGTAAACATGGACCTTACAGTCCAAAGAAGTAAATCTCACAGAGAGGCCCAGATGTGTAGGCCTTAGTGAGTGCTGGGAAGAAAAGCCAGAGACCCCCTTTGGGCCTGCTGGAACCTCACCTAGCTAGAGGGTAGACCGTGTGCCAGGACCCAGGCACAGCTATGGACAAGCTGCGGTGAGGCCCCAATATGGTTCTTCCAAAGCACTAACTCCTACCCATCTGTACTAGTACAATTACTCTGATAAATATGCGTAATCATATTTTTATATCTAGGTTGATTTGTCTCAATAGGAATAATCAAAGTCTTTGTCTACTACTAGTTTTTTTCTGTGGGATCCCCCAAAATATAAGACTTTGGTTATTCTATGAATTATCACCATTCTCATATTTTGCTTTCAGTTTATGACAAAATTATTTATAGGCATTTAGGTGAAGCCAATGTTACTATTAACAGATCTAGATGTTATAATTATTGACAATAATAATAATAATAATAATATAAAGGATTACTCGTGAAAATACCTAACTTTATGCCTGGCATATAGGAGTCATGAGATAAACATGAATTGAATCTAAAAGTGCTTTACAAAGTAAAAGTGAGACATGATGTAGAAAGAACTTGCAATTGCACAAAGCTGATGGAAAGGATAATCTGCCACAGAATGGGGACCTTTAAAGGCAAGAGATTGAACTGGCAGAGAGTGGTGGACTTGACTTTTATGTCAGGTTTTTATCACATCCTCTTATATTTGTGGAGGGAGGTGATCTGACCTGTAACATGTTCTTATTTATTTACCGACACATTCTATTATAATGAGATTTTACTATACTTATGGGAAATGAGAGAAATATAACTAAATAATAATATAAAGCATGTTTCAATAAGAGATTTACGATGAAATCATGCAGGCCGTTATTTAATATGTGTGTGACTGTGCTGGTTTGAACCACTGTTGAGTTTAGTAAATGCTCATTCCCCTCCCCCTGCAGAGTGGGAGCAGAGTGGGGACAGAGTGGCTACCCCATTCCCTTGACCATGGGCATGGCTAGGAGACTTGCTTTGGTTCATGAGACGGGATGTTAGTGGCTGTGATGCGGGCAGAAGCTTGAGCTGTGCCTGAGAGTGGTGCTTGCCTTTCTGGGCCCCACATTTTGCCCTAAGTAGAAAAGTCCTCAGGCAACCACCAGTCCAGGTGGATGAAATGCATGTGGTACAGATTCAAACCCAGCTGCATCCTGGAGTCAGGTAAGCTGATGTCAGCCGGCCCAGAGATACGTGAGTTGCCCACACATGCTTGGAGTTGTTTGTGAGTTTGGGGTGGCTTGTTATTGTAGCTGCTAAGTTAACTGATATCTTATATTTCTGTTAGAGAATGTTGTTTCAAATTAAACTTAAAGGTAGCCAAACCCATACATAAACCTGTTATTTTAAAATTAGAGGTTTTCAAACACTGCATATTCTCACTTATATGCAAGAGCTAAATGGCCACAAAAAAATGGAAATAATAGACACTGGAGACACCAATAAGAGGGGAGGAGGGAGGGGGATTAGCATTCAGAAATTACCTATGGGGCACAATATTCACTATCTAGGGAATGGGCCACCTGAGACCCAATCCCCACAACTACAAAATACATTCATGTAACAAACATACACGTAAACTGCCTGTATTAAAATAAAATGGAAAAAAAATAAAAATTAGAAGCTGTAGAAAATGTACTATCTTTTGAATTGAAAAGCAGCATTGCCTGCAGTTTGGGCAGCCCTTGCTGGATGGTACAGCCTTCCAAGCCCACAGCGCGGCTTGCCCGGCTTCCAGAGCTGACTGTGAAGATGCCCACTCCCAGTGTAGCTGCTAACAGCTGAGGTGGGGTGACTCGAAAACACCAAACTCTGAGTCAGGTGGGGCCTCAACACTTCACTGTGTTCAATTGAAAATGAAGATTGTTTTGGCATGTGTGTTTCCAAAGGACACAAGACCTCAAACCTTGGACAGTCTTAGGTTCAAGCTTTGCCTTTCCTGGCAGGCTGATTCTTTGTTGTGCCAGACAGCCAAGAGTCATGTTTCGCAGCAGGTGGGAGCCTCCATAATATAAACAAAATATTGCCTGTTTCAGCCAAAGGACCTGCAGCTCACCGAGGAATGCTGCATCAGAGCTCTTGAACAAAGTGGAAGTCAGAACCACAAGACTGAGCATCCCAGTGAAGGCAAGGAGCCGGCACCCCTGCCTTCACTCCAGCCTTCTTGGCTTTCCATGGCTGAGGAGCAGGGAGCATGGAAGAACTTTCTAGAACCCCCCAGAGAAGCCATCTGAGAGCTAGTCCAGCTTAGTTTGCCTAAGCAAATAAGACAAGCCCTCACACCTTTCAATTTTGATTTAAAATTGATTTTGGCATGATTTCCTCAACCAAATTGAATGAATACACTTGGCATTTATTTTGCCTTGTAAAATTCCTTTTCATACCATTTCATGAACAGGAGAAAAAGCCAGTGAAGTATATATTTTGTGGTAAAACAGTTATGTCCTACCTGAAAAGTGAGTCTATAACAGTTTCTTCCTTTGTGAAAGGTAAAAATGCCAGATCAGGGTCAAAAATAGCAATGTGCTACACTTCACTCATTTAACAGTGTCATTGACCTTGAAACTGATGAAGTAGAATAGCATATGTAATTATTTCCGTAGTGTTTTTGAGAAATGTAAATGAGTAGTATAGACCGTTACCATCAAAATACTCTTACTCATGGGAAATCTGTCAAAATTATTTTGTGATTTTATACTTGCTGACCAAAATAATGCCTTTCAGTCTCTCTGGCTAGGTCTGGACACGTGAAATTCTACAAAATCAAGATTTGAATCTTTGTAAAATTATCTGTTGAAAAGCAGAATGTTCTAGTTTCTAGTTCTCAAAGAAGGAAACATTTCCTTGAAATCAGCCCAGTTTAATGTATAAATAAGACAATGTCATAGCATCACGTGCACGAGTATGTGTTACCTTTGTCCTTTCCTCTCTGAGGAAGACCTTGTATATATTGCAAACTTGAGCAATTTTGTTTCCTTAATAAGTGTAGCACATAGGGAACAAAAAGCAAGAGAAAAGGTTTTATTCTAGACAGCTTCATTCAGCATAATTTCAACTTTCAAATTATAGGAACATAAATGAATGTCCTACTTCTGCAGTAAAAGTACTTGACTACTTTGTGGGATGTTTTGTGCCAATTCTTTGCTAAATTAGCTTGGTCGTCGTTGCTAGGCAACAACGCTGGCTTCCCGCGGCTGAAAACTGAGAGGGTTATGGGAGCAATTCGGAATTATTAGCATTTGACTAATAAGGTTTGGGGTCTGTTAACGGTGCATCGCAGCCCCTCCCTCCTCTCCTAGGGAATGTCATTGTCTACGGGCACACAATCGACGCGTACACTACTGCGGAGGCGCTCCTGAGCCTCGGCGTGCAGGGCCCCCGCCTCCACCTGGTGCGGCTTCCGCCCTCCTCCACCATCAGCTGCCTCAACAACTACGCGGTGGAGGGCGCCGTGGAGGAGGCTCTCGGAGCGGCCGGGGTCACCGTGCACCGGGACGCGCTCCTGGCCCAGTGGAACGACGGCCTGAACCCGGACCCCATCCACAGCGCCAGCTTCACCACGCCCACCAAGCCCTTCCGACTGCAGTGCTCTGTGAGTGGGTCCCTGGATGTCACCCCAGCTGGGGTGGCCACCTCCCAGGGATTTGGGGGTCTGAAAGATGGTGGACAGTGACCTCACGGTCACAGATGCTGGCTGGGCTTTGCTTCCTAACTTCAGATGGCCCGGTGCTGAGGAACCAACCGCCCCAAACTGAGTGGCAGAAAGCACCAATAGTCGTTCGTTCATTATTATCTCCTCTCCTGGTCTGGGTGTTTGACTGTGCTCAGCTGGGCAGTTCTCACTCCAGGTGCCTTCTGCGGTTGAAGTTAGACAGTGGGTGGGGCTGGAATCATCTAGAAAGCATGTTCACTCGCTTGTCTGGCTGCCGATGCTTGATAACATTAGTTAAGATTTTGGCCAGAACACTTATGAATGGCCCTCTGGTGGGAATGGGCTTCCTCACAGCGTGGTGGCTTGTGTGTGTGTGTGGGGGGAGCATACTTCCACCACATTCTGTTTGCTAGAGAAAGGCCCACAGCCAGCCCAGATTCAAGGGGGAGAGGAATGAGAACCTGCCTCTTCATGGTGGGGTGGGGGGGGCATGTCACCACGAGAGCTTGCCGTGTCCAGGAAGGTGCTGTATGCAGCAGTGCATCCTGTCCCCTCACCAGGACAGCACTGTAAGGGGAAGCATCCCTACTTTATGGATGAGAACACTGTGGCTGCAAGTCAGTGGTGGACCCCAGTTTAGGTCAATAGTATCCCAGTGCCTATGCTGCCACTAACCCCTTATGGTTCTGAAAACAACAATGGTGGATCTTTCCCCCTGTCATAGAGACTTTGGAGATATGTGTAGAGAATTTCCTTTTGGGGTGTGTAACAGCCTGACCTGTTCCTAGAGTCTACAGCTCAGGAGGCTACTAGAAGCTCTCAGGGAGGGGCTGAAGGAGAGAGGGGGCCAGTCTGTGTAACTGAGAAGCAGGGGACCCCTGCACAAAGGGAAGGCTGGGGTTAGTGTGAGGACTGGAGTTTAGGGGTCAAGGGTGTGTGTTAGTGATTATGATAAAAATTGCCTGCTAACATCTAGTAGGCAAACCAATTAGGGGCAGGGGTCCCTTGCCTAAGTCAGGGCTTCTCACTTAGAGGTCTCTAAGGGTCGAGGATGGTGGCTCTCACCCCTACCCCAACCCAGAGTCTGGACAGGGGCTCAAAGCAGACCACCCACCACAAAGGAGATTTCCCTGGAATCTCCACTTTATCCTGAGATCCATGAAAACATCCATTTAATCATTCATTCCACACATATTTATTGAACACGTACTAGGTCCCTGGCTCTGACCTAGGTATTAGGGAGACAGCAGTAAGAAAGACAGGAAAAGTCCATTTTATTTTCAGAAGTGATATTGTCTAGACACATATTTGAGACAGAAAAAAAATCAAAATGTTTCCCCCCTAAAATGACAATCCTAGAAGATTGCCAAGTTTATCCTGGGGACCCTCTGGAGGTGGGCACGTCCCTTGTTGAGGAAGCAAGAGGTTTAAGGAAACCTCCCCAAATGTCCCATTGGATACGGGCTCTAGCTACTCCCTGCTCTTCATGGCCTGCTGGGATTAGAATCCAAACCGTGGCAAAAACATCTTGCCAACAGTCAACCCTTGACCAACCCTCTCACATAGTTGAAAATCCACAAAAACTTAACTACCAGTAGCCTACTGTTGACCGGCAGCCTTACTGATAGCATAAACAGTCAGTTGATGCATATTTTGTATGTCTCATGCATCATATACTGTGTTCTTACAATAAAGTAGGCTAGAGAAAAGAAAATGTTATTAAGAGAGACACAAGGAAGAGAAAACATGTTTGCTATTCATTCAGTGGAAGTGGATCATCATAAAGGTCTTCATCCTAGTTGTCTTCATGTTGAGTGGGTGAGGAGGAGGAGGGAGAGGAGGGATTGGCCTTGCAGTCTCGTGGTGGCAGAGGCAGAAGAAACCCATGTTGTCCAAGGGTCAACTGTACCCTGACTGCCTTGATCCAAGGCACCTCCCTGCTCAACCTTCACCCTGAAGTAGTCTGGACCAGACACCAGCTTGTTTGCTGACAGGTCCTTCCTGTCAATTTCCCAGGCTTGCTTGGCATCACAGGAATGGCCCCTGCCGGCGATAGCGCCCAGGCTCCATTACGCTCTGGCTTTCATCTGTTTCTGGCCAACAGTTTGTGCTGGTGTGAGGTTAGAAACAGGAAGGGAAAAGTGAGCAAAAGGTATGAGTGGACACTTTTCAAAACAAGACATACGAGCAGCCTCACTAATGCTCAAAGAAATGTTCAGCCTCACTAATCATCAAATAAATGCAAATTAAAACTACACTGAGATACCTCCTAACTCCATTCAGGATGGCCATCATAAATAACAAAAAACAACAGATGCTGGAGAGGATGCAGGGAAAAGGGAACACTTCTACACTGTTGGTGGGAGTGTAAACTAGTACAACCTCTGTGGAAAGCAGTGTGGTGATTCCTAAAAAAATCTAAAAATCGACCTTCCATACAATCCCCAAGCCTCCTTCTGGGAATATATCCAGAGGGACTCAAATCACTCTATGAAAAAGATACCTGCACACACTTGTTTATTGCAGTATTATTCACAATAGTAAAACATGGAACCAACCATGCTGCCCATCAAAAGTGGACTGTATTTAAAAAATGTGGTACATATACACAATGGAATATTACGCAGCCATAAAGAAGGACAAAATTATGAACTTTGCAGCAACTTGAATGAACTTAGAGTCTGTAATACTATATAATATGTGTGTGTATATATATGCATATATTATGTATATTATATGTATATATATGCATACATATACACACACACCATAAGACTTATATCATAGAAACAAAGAACTGAGTGCTCACTCATAAGCGGATCCTGAACGATGATCATTAAATCATAATACTACAAGAAAGGGTTTGGCAGTAGTGGGAAACTGCCAGGGGAAATAGGGAGAGAGCAGACTTCATCAATAGGTGAAGTGGGGACCAAAGTGAGGCCCAAACTTTACCTGTACAATGACCATTTATATACCTAACCCTGAATTGTATCCCACATCTTTAAAATAAAAATTTTTTAAAAATAGGAAATGAAAACTCAGGGTGTTTTTCTCTCTTGCTGAATGCTTTGGGCTACCTCTACCAGGGCATTAAGCAACTCTGTGGACTGAATATGTCCATTATCTTGACTATGGTATTGGTGTTATAGGATAAATTATGTCCCCTAGAAAGTCATGCTGAAGTCCTAACCCCCAGTACAGTGAACCAAGTAAAGAGAAGGTCATACTGGATAAGGTGAGCCCTAAATCCAATGACCGGTATCCTTAAGTAAAGAGAAAGATTTGATGATACAGAGGAGACACAGAGGAGGTCTTGTGACAATGGAGGAGGAGATCAGAGTGATAGCAGCTACAAGGCATGGAAGGCAAGAATGGCCAGCAATCATCAGAAGCAAGAGTCAAGGGGGAGCTCTTCCCCAGAGCCTCTGGAGGGAGCATGGCTCTGACAATACCTCGATTTCAGACTCTGAGTCTCTAGAACTGTGAGAGAATTCATTTCTGGTGTTTTGTGCTACCCAATTTGTGGTAGATACAGCAGCCCTAGGAAACTAAAACAGATGGTGTCCTAAGTGTATGTATCTGCTAAAACTACCGTTTTTGTAGCTGGAATCATACATTAAGCACTATTTTTTAATTTCTCTCCTTCTCAGCACAGTGATTTTGAGATTCTATGAAGTTCCATGTTATCAGTGTCATTACTTTTTATGGCTGAGTAATATTCCATTGCATGACATCTCACATTTTGCTTGTTTTGCCTGCCATACTTGTTCTTGTATGCATCTCTCTGTGTCTATATATTTTTATTTCTCTTAACTATAAGCCCAAAGAATGGTTAGGTCATATGTTAGGTGAATGTTTACCTTTTTAAGAAGTTGCCATATTGCTCTCCAGAGTAGCTGTACTGTTGTAAGTTTCTACCAGCAATGCATGAGAGTTCCAGTTCCACATTCGTATCAGCACTTGGTATTGTCAGTCTAATTTTAGCCGTTCTCGTGGGTATAGCATGGTGTATCATTGTGTTTCTCATTTGTGCCTTCCTGATGATTAATGATGTTTGGCGTTTTTTCATGTGCTTATTGGCATTGGTGTGTCTCCTTTTGGGAAGTGTCTTGGCTATTGTAAATGCATTTTTAAAATGTTGTTTTCCAGTTGATCACTGCTAGTTTACAAAATGCAGTCGATTTTGTGTATAAACATTGTAACTCGAAACTTTGCTGACTTCACCTATTAGTTCTGGTAGTTGCTTTCTCGATCCATAAACATATCATACAGGTAGAAATGGTTTCACTTTTTCTTTTCTGATATTTAGACCTTTTATTTCAGGCATTTGCTTTATTTCACTGGCTAGGACCTCTGATGTATGTTGAATAAGAGTGGGGGAAATGGACACCCTTGCCTACTTCCGTGTCTCAGGAGAGAACTTGCAGGATTTGCTGTTAAATGTGAGGGAAGTGAATTTTTCCTTGGTGCTTCTGATCAGACTGAGGAAGTAAACTTTCATCCATAGTTTGATCAGAGGTTTTATTATGAATGGCTGTTGAAGTCTGTCAGATGAATTTTCCATATTTCTTTTAAAGATCATATTCTTTTCCTCTTATTTCTTTAATACAGGGAATTACATGGGTTGATTTTTTCAAAATGTTCAACCAACCTTAAATTTGTGGAATGAACCCTAGTTAGTCATGATGTAGTGTCCTTCTATATACTGTTGAATTTGATTTGCCAATATGTTCTAAGAATTCTTGAAATTATTTTGCAACTATATTCATGAGGGATATTGAACTATACTTTTTTATTTTTGTGATAGCCTTGTAAAGTGTTGGTGTTTGGGCTATGTTGGCCTCATAAAAAGAAATTTAGCCAGGCATGATGGCTCAAGCCCCTAATCCCAGCACTTTGGGAGGCTGAGGTGAGCAGATTGCCAGAGACCACGGGTTTGAGAACAGCCTGGGCAACTAATCTCTGTTATTCTTCACTGACCTTTGGATTATTTAGAAATGTATTGTCTAGTACGCAAATATTTGAATATTTAGGTCAGGCTCACCAAGCATGCTCTCCTCTTTCTTAAAATCTACTTTGCCATATGACATCACCTTGTCATATTCACAATTCACACCCATACTTAGAGGGAGAGGTGGGAATCTTGAGACCCATCTTAGACTTCTGCCTACCACATGCTATTTATCCTTTCTGACCGTCTCTGCACTTTAATTAAAGTGTTTAGATTATTAACATTTAATGTAATTACTGATATGATTAGATTTAGGTTTACCATTTTATTATTTGTTTTCCATTTGTCCCCTCTCCTTTTTGTTCTTCTAGTCCCCCTTGCCTGCTTTCTTTGGGATTATTAAAGTAGTTTTTGGTATTCTGCTTCACCTGGCTTTTTAGCTGTATCTTATTTTATGTTTTAGTGATTGCTCTGTGGATTATAATATACAACTGCAATCTTTCACATTCAATAGAGTTAATATTCTCTCATTTCACATCACATGTAACAACCTTGCCACCCTCAGATTCTTCTCCCCACACCTGGTCATTGTGTGTAATTACATCTACACACATTGAAACATCAGTAAGACAAGGTCATAATTTTTGTTTTAAAGTCACATATATTTTAAAGAGCGAAGAAAAATAGTCTTTTATCGATACTCAGATATTTTCTAGTTTTGTTGCTCTTTCTTCCTTTCTGATAATCCAAGTCTCCCTTCACCTCAAACAACTTTCTATGGCATTTCTTGTATTGTAGATCTGGTTTTGTTCTCTCTGAAAATATCTTTATGTTGTCTTTATTCTTGAAGGATATTTTCAGTTGATGTAGAATTCTGAACTGACAGTTACTTTCTTTTCCTTGGCACTTTGAAGATGCTTTTCCACTGTCTTCTGACATCCATGCATTTTGATGTAAAAATCTATAGTCATTCAACACATTGTTTTCTGGTATGTAATGTGTCGTTTTCTATTGGTTGCTTTCAGAGTTTTCTCTTTATTCTTAGTTTTTTAGCAGTTGGATGCTGTGGGCATTCTGTTTGTTATGTCTCTAGGCATGGATTTGCTTGAACTTATTTGTTTGGAGTTCACTGAGCTTCTTGAATCTAGAAATTTATGATTTTACTAAAATTTAGCAAGTTCTTGGCCATTATTTCTTACTCCATTCTTGTCTCCTCTCTTTTTGGGCTTCCAATTAGAATCTTCTAAAGTTTTTGATATTGTTCCCTGGGACTTTAAAGCGCTGTCCACTTGCTTCATTTTCTTTCTCTCTTTTTTTTTTCTTTCTAACTGTTCTTCAAATTAGAAATTTCTGTTGTGGTAACTTCAAGTTCACGGACTCTTATATCATCTCTATTTTTCTATTAGAACATAAAGTGACTAGCTTACCCTCTTAAAAAGTCTCTAAAATAAGGGAGATTACCCCTATGCTAGTCATTGCTCCAAGTTTTTACCGCAATACATAATCTACCTGCTTTTAAATACTAATCGGAATCTTCAAGTAGCTGTTCTCATATTTTGACCAGAGTCAAATGTTATGGTCAGTGGGAGTATTAGTCTCAGAAGGTTATACCATGACACCAGAAGCAGAACTCTCTTAAAATTGGTGTTTTGATCCCTCCCACACACAGGACCTCATTGCATCCTCAGTGCCAGTAGTGCCTCCTGGGCTCTCACAGGTGGTCTGGTCTCCTGCCAGGTGAGCTCTCAGTCACACTGGCTCTCCAGGCAGTCATTATCACTTTGTTGGAGTTCATCTCTCCAATTAGATCATAAGCATCATGTTTATGTTTTTCACCAAGATGTTCTTGAGGCCTTGCATGATGCCAGGCACAAGACACATTTTTCTGAATATATGAATGAATGAGGTTCATCGGATCGCTGACTCCACCCTTCTCCCCAGCTCACCAGGAAGTTTTGTTCACCTTCATCAGAATTAACAATATAAGTGGTCTTGAAATATTTGCTTAGAACATTAGTGTGGCCAGGCAGTTCCACTTCATTTTTTTTTCTCCCAGCATGTAATATTTGCTTGGCTTTACAGCAGCACATGGGTTATATTGGAGTCTGTAACTTAGAACACATGTTCCTATTAACAGTGTTAGATTTGCTTATTTGCTTTTCAGCTAGTCCACAAATTCCTATGAAATCCCAAATGTAGCCAAAATTGCGAATGCCTACACCAAAACAATATAAATAAATGCTACTGCTCTACCGGTAACTTAAAACCCAGGAAAACAAGAATTAATATATTTAATGTGTTACTTAACAAAAAGTAGGTTTGATTAGAAAAAGAAAACTGGCCAGGCTCGGTGGCTCAGAGTGTAATCCCACACCTTGGGAGGCTGAGGTGAGTGGATGGCCTGAGCCCGCGGGTTGGAGACCCGCCCTGGCAAGTTGGCAAGACCTCATCAAAAATTAGCCAGGTATGGTAGCGCGCACCTGTAGTTCCAGTTACTTGGAAGGCTGAGGCGGAAGGATCGCCGGAACCCAGCAGGTCGAGGCTGCAGTGGCCGGGAGCGGCCACTGCATTCCAGTCTGGGTGACAGAGTGAGACTCCAACTCAAAAAAAAAAAAGGGAAAAGAAAACTGGGTAGATAGAACTTTTGTGGGGATGCTGAATGAGATTTCAGAACATTTTCAGGGGCTCAAGAGGTTGATAGCACTGTTATGTATAATTTAAATTCATATCAGATGACTTTCTGTATTTTGTGTGGGTGGGAAATTATTTTTATAATATAGTGGGAAAGGAGACAGGGAGAGAAGAAAAGGAGTGCAGGGAGACAGAAAGATTCAAAATCAGAGAAAGACTCAGAGAAAACTATTTTCTTGGGCTGCTGGACAAAAATTATAGGAAAGAAAAAAATTTAAAGAGATTCAAAAGAAAGAAACTTCTTGGTGTGGGAGTAGCTGGGAGAGGATTAGACAAAACTGGGTGAATGGAGACAGGGAGGGGGCATAGAGGGCGTTGCCTCTCTGAGGGAGGACAAAGGGTCTCACTGAGATGATGGATCTGATTTCAGTTGGCCAATAGAATCTTCTGCAAGGATGGAAATGGGTTGGGTCTACACTGTCCTATATGGCAGCCACTAGCCACCCATAACTTTCAAGCACTCATGATGGGCTGCTGCAACTGAGGAACCAAACTTGTAATTGTATTTAATTTTAATACAATTGGAATTAAATTTATTTTTATGTATTTATTTAATGTTATATTTTATTTTAAAGATGTGGGGTACAATTCAGGATTAGATATACAAGTGGACATCATACAGGTAAAGTTTGGGCCTCCGTTTGGTCCTCACTTTGCCTGGTTTGAGATCAGGTACCCTTATTGATGTTGTGTCCCCACCTCTACCCCGGTAGTGTCCCACTACTGCCAATCCCTTTCTTATAGTATTATGGTAAAAGCTCAGGGTCTGCTTATGAGTGAGAACATACGGTACTCTGTTCTTTGTTTCTGTGATAAGTCACTGAGTATTATGGGCTCTAAATCCAACCAAGTTGCAACCACACATGACCACTGGCTACTGCAGAACAGATAACTCCCTGCAGCCTTCATGGGTGAGGGGCAGGGAAGTGGAAGGGAAAGCACCACTATGGCCCAGAACAGCTGATTATACAGAATGGGACAAGTGAAGTGAGTAATGCAGGCAGGGAAAAGAAAGAGGTTGGTGGCCATCAGTATGACTGGGACCTATATCTTATGTTAACTTTTCAGTCATGCCTAAGGAAGCAGACTACATTTAGGGAAAGATAAAAATAAGTCAACTCATTTCAGTTACTTCAACACCAAAAAACTTAAACACAGCTCACTTGGACTGCTTTAATGACTTTCAACATCAATATGGAAGATGTCCAGGTGAGCATGAAAGAGCATTAAGATTTGACCAGAGAATGAAGGGGGCATATGGATCATTTCTAAGGTGCATGTAGAGGGGTCTGTGGCCCCTCCGTGACACAGGCCTGGCATATGGCAGGTGCGCCATAAGTATTTCTTGAGTGATTGTCTGCCTTACCAGGGCAGAAAGCAGCAATGCAGAGCCCAGGCCTGGCAGATCCGGAGGCTGATAGGTCCTGCATCCTCCCTAGAGAATCCTGCAGGGACAAGCTCACTAGGTTTTGAAAGCTGGGAGCACAGCAATCTGAAGACTCAAGATTGGATGAGATATCTTCAAGCAGGAACCTAGAGAGACCTGAATGTCAGGCACAGGAAGAGGAAGATGGAGGGGGCAGAGCTAGAGCTGTCCAAACTACAGGAGAGGGCAGGGAGTGGGGTTTCCCCAAGGGTAAACCTTCTTATGGGGACCAAAGGCTTACTCCTGTGGCAGGTATCTCATCACTTGGATGTCTAAATTGAATGACAAAAAAGAGTGACATCCGATTATGTCATTTGTTCTTCATACTCAAGACAATATATCTTTCTCTCTCACACACACAACGTTATGACAAACATTGAGTAGATTTTTGTGGGAGTGTCCAAATAATAAAATGCCCTGAGACTATCTAAGTTATTGGGAAGGTAAAACAAAGAGTAAGACTGGGTAATGACGAGATTGTTCCCTTTGTAGATATTCTTCAGCTTCTGTGAGAAGAACGTGGATTATGAAACGTTCAAAGCACTCAACGATGCCTGTCTTGTCTATGATGGTCGCCTGGTGATCGATACCAACTTCCACACCAATGACATCGCCATCAGAGCTGCTGGCTCCCTCACCAAATTCTCTAATCGATATTACTCGAATGAGTGGACCCACAGCAACTTCAGCTCCAAAGAAATCGGCTTTCAGCTGGCAGCTGCCATGCTCGGTCTCTTTGATCCAACTCTCGAGCCTGTGACCGAGCCACCTGCTGACCTTGACCAGCTGATCCCCATGTATAAGGGAGCCAAGGTCCAAGGTGTGTGAGCAGGCTGCCTTCTTCCCCTGGGCGGGGCCACCAATTGGACCTGGGTCCAGCACTGAGGCAGCTCTCTGTGTTTCCCTCGGGTTTGGTGAGGAGGCTCCTTTGTCCCTCAGTGGGTTGCCACGATAGCGGAGGGTCCTCCTCAGTTCCGAAGCACTTATTACAAACCTGGGGTTATTATTGTGGTGCTTTGCATTTTGAGCATTTATGATGAGCCATATCCTGACTGTGATCCTAGTTTTACAGATGAGAAAACAGACTAGTGAATGACCAGCCACTTTCCTGGAAATCTCACAGCTAGAAAGTAGGGGTTTGCCCTGACACCTTACTCCAAACTGTCATTCTTACTGTGAGTTCAGAGATAAGGAGACCCCGCCAGCAGACTAAAAGAGACAGAAGCCCCACATTCTAGTTCTTGTCTTTCTCCTCCTGACTAGATGGCCTCAGTGAGAGCTGCTCTGTTTCTCACTCTGGCAAGACCTTTGGGAAGGTGGTGCCAGCAAGAGAGAGGAGTATCAGAAACAAGAGCTGGACCCAGCTCATACTTCAGGGACATGCTCAAAATGTTGGATTGATAATGATCATTTCTAATACACTGAATAAAGACTTTTGTTGACTATCCTTATCAAGTTCAATTTTTTAGTATTTTGGCTACATATTGGAGAAAAGATGCGGGAGAAGGCGGATGCCATTGCAACAGTTAAAGTTTCCAAGGTCTTAATTTGGTCAGGTAGGTGTAGGCTAGGGTGCTGAAGGTGTAGATAACCACAGGATGCACAGACAGGGTCCCCCAGGCAGGTCTTGGAGCACTGATGGCTGTTTTATGGGGTATCATGTCACTTTCACATTGATGTGATTAAATAACACTCAGTCACCCCAGAGAGTTCCTTGCTGTTCTAAGTACTTAAGCAGGAAAGTTTGAGGAGTAGACACCACTGTAGACATCTCTGTTTGTCTTATGGTAAAAATAGGATCTGTTACCCACCTCATTAACAGTTAATTTTAAATGTGAAACACTTGCCATCTCCTCTAGGGGGCATTCTTCCTGGATCTTACCATTACCTGAATGTTACCAAGCCTGCCATTCCAGCTCCCTTGGAGGTACAAATGGCACAGCCTAATTATGTAAGTATCACTTCTGGCTTTCATTTTACTTTCAAGTCTAAAACTTTGTTCACAGGAGGGTGAAATTCTTTATCAGAGTCTTCAGTGTAATGCATTGGCCCACACATCCGCCCCCAAGAGGGCCACCAGTGAGTTTTGTCCTTTGGTCTTCCTGCCCTGGTGTGGCCCCCGCCTACGGTGAACAGGGTTGACCTGTGCAGCCAACAGGATACTGTAGAAATGACAGTGTATGACTTCCAAGGTTAGGTCAGAAGGGATGCTCTAGCTTCCAATGTGCATCCTTCTAGATGGCTTATTGCTATGTTATAAGGACCCCTCTGGAGGGGTCCATGTGGTAAGGAATTGAGGCTTCCTTCACCAGCTATTATCAGTTTGCCAGCCAAATGAACAGGCCACCTCAGAAGTGGATCCTCCAGCCTCATTCCAGCCTTCAGAAGCCCCAGCCATCATCTTGGCTATAAGCAGCTAGGCCACTCTCAGTTTTTGACTCCTAGGGACTGTGAGATAATAATAGTTTATTGTTGTTTTAAGCCATTACTTTTAAAAATAGACTTTTTAGAGCAGTTTTAGGCTCATAACAAAATTGAACAGAGGTACAGAGATTTCCCATATGCCCCCCATCCCCATCCCACAACACACATATAGCTTCCTCCATTATCAACATCCTACACCAGAGTGACATATGTGTTACCACTGATGACCCTCGCTTGACACATTATTAACAAGCAGACCAATAGTGCACACTAGGGTTCATTTTTGGTGTATATTCTATGGGTTTGGACAAACATAGAATGACCCATGTCTATTTTTGGTGTATATTCGGGTTTGGACAAACATAGAATGACCTGTGTCCAAACATAGAATTACCTGTGCTCTACCTGTTCATCCTTCCCTCTGACCTAAGGCTTGGCAACCACGAATCTTTTTACGGTCTCAATCATTTCGCCTTTTCCAGAATGTCATATAGTTGGAATCATACCGTATATAGCCTTTTCAGATTGGCTTTTTTTCACTTAGTAATCTGCGTTGAAGTTTCCTCCATGTTTTTCATGGCTTGATAGTGCATTTCTTTTTAGCACTGAGTGATATTTCATTGTCTAGATGTATCACAGTTTATGCACTCACCTGCTGAAGGTCATTCAGTCACTAAGTTTTGAGGTCACCTATGCTGCATTTATAGATTACTAAAATATATCTGCTTTCTTGGTAATGGAGCAAGTTAATTGCTTGGCATCTGGAGTTGCCGTCCAGACCTCAGGGCTTTCTTCCTCTCCCTGACTTATACCGAAAGGGCCCTCCAGGAAGAGCAGAAGCTGTGGAGATGGGAACTCCCCTTTGTTAGAAAGGACATACATGGCTGGTAAATGGGCAACTCCTCTGACAAGATTCTCTGACACATGGTCTCAGACTGGTGTGTGCCATCAGCTGGGGGCTCCTTTTCTGATGTGTCCCATTTGCTTGTTAGTGGGGAAGTTGCCTACATTCCCATCTTCTGCTGAATATATCTGAGGGCTAACAATATGACCAATTTAAAATAAACACATTTTCCTGATTCCCTTGAGGATAGGGTCAACCGCGTGGCAGGTTCTGGCCAAAGAGATGTAATAGAAGCTACTGGAAAATCCCTTAAAAGGGGACATACTCAAAATGGCACACATAATGGGCCCTTCCTTTCCCCATATTCCATCAGGATGTCTAGGTCCCAGCTTTCCCACTGACTTCTTGGGCCTTGGACCCGTCATTGAACTTCTCTGCATTTCTGGGATTATTAGGGAGCATGCACAAAGTAGCACTGCCTGGAGCAAAACAGGTAGCCAGTCAATGGAGACGGCAGTTGTTTTCATCATCATTCCCAACACATCATGAACCCTGGCTCTTCAGGAAAAGGACATTTGCAATGTATTTAAAACTCATTTCCCTTAGGCCCATCCCAGATTCCTTTAGGCATCCTGTGCACATGGTCTGGTGTGAACTTTTCTTACAATAAAGAAACCTGTAGGATTATAGCAGATGATGCTCCAGTTTCTACTGCTGTGTAAAAACAAACAAGCAAACAACTATTCGATCCTGCTCACAGATTCTGTGGGTCAGGAATTCCAACAGGGCACAATGGGAACAACTTGTCTCTGCTCCACACCGTTGGCACCTTAGGTGGGAAGACTAGAGCAGTGGTCCAGATCATCTGAGGGCTTATTTCCTCAGAACTGAAGGCAAGTTCCTTGCCTGGGCTATGGTGATTCGAAGACAGGAAGTGTTGCTGTGAGCTGTCCATGTGTGGCTGGGCTCCCTCACAGTGTGAAGGCCTCAGAGTGGTTGGACTGCTCACGTGACGGCTCCCGGCTCCCAGTGCAAGTGTCCTTACAGCAAGTCAGAAGCTGTGTTGCCTTGTATGAGCCAGCCTCCCAAGTCCCACGGCATCAATTCCCCCACACTCTCTGCTGGAGCAGTCACAGTCCGAGGGATTCAAGGGGAGGGGACAGAAGTTTCATCTCTCTGTGCAAAGAGCGTCAAGGTCTTACTGCAGAAGGGCATGTGGAAGGAGGACATGGCCATGACCATCTGTGGAAAATACAATCTGCACCAATGAGGTAGGGCACTAGATAAGCAAGGCAAAGCCCAAAGTGTTCAGAGGCTAGCACTTTGATCGTCATGGATAAGTAACTTGAGTCTAAAATGTACTAGAGCTACAAAATATGGGATTGGCGTCAGACAGGACCAGATTCTTCAAGGACACTGCGTGATTTCCAGCATGCAGTGTCATTTATTTATGAACCACTGACACTCATTCTGAATAAAGTCAGAGGAAGAGCCAAAAGGGGTTTTGGATAATGAGAGTTTTAGTAAGAACACAACTTAAATAGATTATTTGGCTGGTGCTGTGACAGTATGTGAACAGGACCCCTGACTTTAATTAACTATTTTGCCAGGTGGGCCTCCTTTTTAATTAGTACAGAAGATCTAAACAGATTTCTTCCATTTTATTATCCAAGAAAAAAAAATGTAGCCTGGTTCCATAGCAATCTTTTGGGGTTGGAATTAATTTGATTAAGTGAAATTGTTGCCAAAATGGTCAGGCAGTCACCTAAATATGGCCAATTGATGGCAAATGGCTTCTACCAAGCAATATTTCAGTAGAGAAACTGATTTACTGTTGTCAAAATAAGCATAGTCCAGATGAGTCTTATCAGGCTTTTAGAGTGCCCACTAATTGGAATATTTAAGGAAGAAGATACTTTGGTAATTCATAGCTCTTTGAGAGATAACTTACAAAAGGAAGAAAGGGGACCCTGAGTCGTCTACATAATAAACTGGTTTACAGATTCCAGCCCACATGCTTTGTTGGCTTATGCACCACGGAATAAAGAATTTTGTCACAACAAATTCTGCCTTGGATACCATTAAATTTCAAGTGGTGTATTCATCATGAGAGCTGGGAACTTGATTTCTTGAATACCAAATCTGATTAATCCTGTGTCTTCTATTTGGCACAAATTCCAGAGTCATTTTCCAACCTTTGTCAAAATCATAAAGGAACTCAAAGAATGAGAGTATTTGAGAGGAAAAGAAGAAAAACACATCAGAACCAGTTATCTGTCGAAGTCTTAAATTCAAGATCCAAATTTTCTAACAGTTTATTTGTATACTCAAAGGAAGAAACTAGACACGCCCCGCCAAACTGGAAGGTGTGTGAGATGGTCATCGTTACATCAGAACCCCTCACGTGGGCAGGGCTGGGAGTTGCCTCACACCCTCTTTCAGTGGTGCCGTGTTCTGTGAGAAGGGGCAGAGAGAGTTCTGGACTGCAACTATGGATAGGAGTGACCCACACTGTAAGAGTTGTTTGTGTCTTAGAAATCCTCTATGTGGGCTTGTCTTTAATGTGAGCACAAAATATTTTGCTGCATTCTCATTTCCCAGAATGCCCTCTCCAGTTATGTAACATAGCACCAAATCTCGTTAGAATGAACACATTCCTTCCAAAGTTGAGATCAGACATCAGCACTGACTGTACGACTTCATGATTACTTATTTTCTAGCGTGGCTGCTTTCTGGGCTCTTGAAGCCCCCAGAGCCACAAGGGTGTGTGCCGAGGGTTCTGCTGATAAAACATACAGCAAGACCCAAAGCCTGTAATTCAGTCTTTAAATTTAAAAACAAGCCCTCAGATCCAGAACAGCAAATGATTGCAGACAGTGCTGCTGATCCCACTCTCACAAGACAGGGTGACAAGATTCTCCCTGCTCTTGGCCAACAAGTTGCCAGGGCTCCTCGAGAGCCTGTCAAGTCAACCAAGCAGCTGTGGCCCTGTCTCAAGGTGCCTGTCCTCGGCCAAGCACCTGAAATCCAAATCAACCCTCCTCGTGGATCCACGATGGCATATTGAGTGGCACTCTGCAAAGTCAGATTTTTGTTACTCACATGGGTGGATCTCAGGGTGCACCCCTTGGGTGCCTGGGTTGTTTTCCTAATCACTCAGCATAGAGAAACTTTACAAGGGAGGAAGAGGCTTGAGAAATCTAGTAACTAAGCCTACCCCAGGCCTGCTGCTGGTATGCTCCCTCCCCCCTAGACCCTAGCCACCTTGGGGAGGGAATGGCCCCTCCTCAGACACTTGCTCATCCACGATTTTCACCAAGTCATCCTTTACTGCACAGGGGACATCAACCCCTGGGGTCAAGAGGCCAAGCCTGAAGCTGCTGGCTTCAAGCTCACATGGTCTTTCAAACCTTGTGTTCATCTTAGAAATGCAGGTGGAGGTCGCATTCTTCACTGTCTATATATGTGTATTTGATTTCTTGAACACCAAATCTGATTAATCCTGTGTCTTCCATTTGGCACAAATTCCAGAGTCATTTTCCAACCTTTGTCAAAATCATAAAGGAACTCAAAGGATGAGAGTATTTGAGAGGAAAGGAAGAAGAAAAACCACATCAGAACCAGTTATCCATCGAAGTCTTGAATTCAAGATCCAAATTTTCTAATAATTTATTTATATACTCAAAGGAAGAAACTAGACACACCCCACCAAACTGGAAGGTGTGTGAAATGGTCATCGTTACATCAGACCCCCTCGCATGGGCGGGGCTGAGAGTTGCCTCACACCCTCTTCCAGTGGAGTCATGTTCTGTGAGAAGGGGCAGTGTATTTTAATTCTGAAATTGTGTTTAATATTCTGGGCCATCAAGTGAAGCTACACCGGGGGCTATTCTGTGAGGTCATGCACCCCCCACCCCAGGTGCTTAGAGTCACTGCTCAGTCTGAGAAGCCAAGACCTGAGGAACAAAATGCATGGGGCATCTGGGACTATAGAAATATTTGGGGCAAGAGCAGAGGGTGAGCAGAGGATCGGGAGACCAGAGCCCTGAAGCCAGAGGCTTGGGCCTGGCTGTTTCCAAACTCTTTTCCAGATAAGCCCCAGTCTTCCACAACTGACTCCTACCTGGAGCCTCATCTCTCCCTCCCTTCCCCACTTCTTCTTTTCCTTTCTCCCCTTCTTCCTCCCCTCCCTCCTTCTCTTCTTCCCTCTACCCTCCCTCCCTCTCTCCCTCCTTCCTTCCTTCCTTCCTTTCTACTTTCCTGCCTTCCTGCTTTCTCCCTTGTTCCTGCTTTTTGTTTCCATTTTGCTCTCTGTTTGTCCATTAAAAGTCTCATTCCTTGCCACAGCACAGCCAGAGTATTTAAAAATAACTTTTCACCATTTTAGAAGAGATGGTCATTGCTATAAAAGGAAACTGTAGAACAATTTATGTTCCTCTGGGTATATTCCTAGAAGGGAATTGCTGGATCACATGGAAGGTCAATTTCTAGTTTCTTTTTTTTTTTTTTTTTTTTTGAGTTGGCGTCTCACTCCGTCGCCCAGACTGGAGTGCAGTGGCCGCTTCCGGCCACCACAGCCTCGACCTGCTGGGCTTCGGCGATCCTTCCACCTCAGCCTTCCGAGTAGCCGGAACTACAGGCGTGCGCTACCATGCCTGGCTGATTTTTTTGATTTATTGTAGAGATGAGGTTTCACCTGCCCAGGCGGGTCTCGAACCCGCGGGCTCAGGCAATCCACTCACCTCAGCCTCCCAAGGCGCGGGATTACAGGCTGAGTCACCGAGCCCAGCTAATTTCTAGTTTCTTTAGAAATTGCCACACTAATTTCCACAGAGGGTTGCACTCCCACCAACAGTCTAGAAGTGATCCCTTTTCTCCACACCCATGCCAGCATCTGCTGTTTTTTGATTTATTGATGAGGGCCATCCTTACTGGAGTTAGGTAGTATCTCAGTGTGGTTTTGATTTACATTTTTCTGATGATTAGTGTGGCTGAGGATTTTTACATGTATCTGTTAGCCATATGTTTTCTTTTGAGAAATATCTATTCATGTCCTCTGCCCATTTTTAAATAGGGCTGTTTGTTTGTTTGTTCTTCCTTTCAGCTCATTTGAGCTCCTTATAGATCCTAAATGTTAGGCCTTTGTCAGATACACAATTCGCAAATATTTTTTCCTATTCTGAAAAAAGATGCCTGCACATGCATGTTTATTGACACATTATTCGCAACAGCAAAAACAAGGAACCAACCCTACTGCCCATTGAAAGTGGACTGGATAAAGAAAATGTGGTACATATACATGATGGAATATTACACAGCTGTGAAGAAGGACAAAATCATGGACTTCACAGCAAACTGGGTAGAGTTAGGGATCTATCACAGAAACAAAAAACTGAATTCCACATATTCTCACTCATAAGTGGGCCCTGAACATTCATCACAATAGCACAAGGGAGGGATCAGCAGTCATGGGACACTGCCGGGGGGTAGGAGCACATAGCAACAGAAGGGTACCTGGTCCTAAACTAGGGGAAATGAGGAATAGTTGGAGGCCCAAACTTCACCTGCACATGCGTTACTTATGTACCTAATCCTAACTAATACCTCACATCTCTATAGTAAAATAAAGTTATAAAAAATACTTTTCAGAAGATAAATATACAAAAAGAAACTGTAGCCAGTCAGTGAACATGAGGAGAAACAAGAAAAATTGCTCGATCTTCTAATCACAGAAAATGACCATTAGCATTTTGTTAAAATGTTGGTTTAAAAAGTGAACTGACAATGAACATTTTTGTAAGCTTCCTCTATAATATAGTATGTACTGTGAACATATTCCCAGTTATCAAATATACTTCAACACTCATTTTTATTGGCTGCATGGAATCCCATGGTGGGTAGACCATTGTTTTGTTGACCCACACCTTACTGAGTTTGGGTTTCTAAAAGCACGTTGGTATGGAGCTAGACTACCTGTGTCCATTCATTCCTGGGGATGATGGACCCCTTGCATTGCCCTGGGAGCAGTGTCCCCAGCCCTTTCCTAAGCTGTGTCTGTTCCTTCTCCAGCTCCAGAGGCCAGCTTCTTGCACCCACCTGGGGTTGGCCTGAATCTACCCTGTATGTCTATATATCCTGTGTGTCTCACCTGGTGCCTTTACAGTTGGCTTGGTCCCCCTCAGGATTTTGCTGTGTGACACCTACTGGTTGCTTCAATGTATCTAAAGTTAAACCATGTGTCCTTGTTTAGACAAAATCCCCAGGCAACGTCTAGGACTAAGTAAATGTTTGGGATCAGTTCAGTCTCCAAGTTCAGTTCCTTGGGTTTCTAAATGCCACATTGAAGTTCAGAGTAAAAGCTTAAATCTATATGCACTCAAAAAAGGTTTATTGAGTGTACTAAGTGTACTGTGTACTAGGTTCAGAGTCTAGGGGCAAAGAGTAGGTTCAGGAACCACCCACAGAACCTGTGTGTGTCCACCGAGGCTTCCCATTGCCCAAGCCAAAGGGAGCCATCAGAGACTAAACAAGAAAAAGCCATTTGTGACGTGAAATTAGAGTAGCATCTTTCCTTGTTCTCTGGGTTCACAGGGAAGTTTTAGCCAGTTTCTAAAGGCCATAAAGTCACAAACCCACACCTTTAACAATTTACAAACTTCAAGGTCACCTGTAGAATGTGTATGTGTGTTTCCTAATCTTGAACCTCCTTCCTGGCAACAGACCTTATAGAATGACTGACCCTCCCCCAACCCTGCTGCCAGGGGTCCTCTGCCTTTGGTCTGTTTCTTTAAGCACTCTTACATAACTGAAATTCCTTCTGATCACTTGTGACTAGGAAGTTTTTCTCCAAATGTGCTGTGAAATGAAGAAATTTAGCAGTCTTAAAACACCTCAGAGAAGAGAATCAACCAAGCTCCGTTATTAGCTGTGTGAGGTCCTGAGTAATAGAGGATTGGTCGTAACCTAGCAACTAATTTAGAAACTGGGAGCAATGCAATCAGAGTTTAAAATATCCTGAGGAACATCAAGTCACTAAGTCCAAGTATGTGGTTTCTGACACATGATTATCTTCTGTTGAGATTAGTCAATATCTATTACTGTTATTTGCAACGAGGGATAAGATAAAACCTCTCTGTTATATTTGAAAAATAAATTGCCGTGATGAAGTTCCCAGAGTCCAAAAATGTTTCTAATATTGTTTTTCTGATCCACACACCCTTCCCTTCCTTCCAGGGTGTAGAAATCATAACAGGTAGTGTGGAAAATGGCACTTACTTCCGAATTCATATTAACCAGTACAAAATGGTGGAAACCATCACATGCCTGTCGAGGGAGCCCTTCCCTGCCTCCAACTACATCCGCCTGTTTGGCCAGCATGAGCAGCTGCTCAACAACCTGTGTGCTCGTTACAAGGACAACCTGGTCACAGATTTCTACAGGTGAGCTGGATGTCACATTTGCCTACCGGGCAATGTACATGGTTCCTACGTCTTGTGAACATTGTGGTGCATGTGCATTGTGGTACCCCAGAGGGCAAAACAGGTGTCCCCGGGAGCAACTGGAGTGGCCAGGATTTCCTCCTACTATATACAGAATGTCTGATCGCTTGCCATGGCTAGAGAGCAAAGAGTCATGAGAGGAAAGGCATGGACTCCAGAAGTGTCCACACATGATCCCCATGGCCACCAAGTGGGACAAGCTCCAATGAGATGACACTCAAGTCTCTTTCCGCATGGGACTACTCAGAGCAGTGGTCAGAAACTTAAGAGGTAGATTTGGAAACAGGATGCGGAAGAATCTGGTCCTGATGGGAATTCCACACCACAGGGTGGGATGTTGTGACCGGATGTTGTTACTCCTGGTGTGCACTCTTGCAGAGTTGAGGTGACCGTCTGTCCAGGATTCTGGGAGGGAATTTCTGCACTGACAAGTCAGTTGACTGGGTGATCTCAATCTTTGTCTTTTCAAACTCTAAGATACCCTTCATCCTCTGCCATCAGGAAGGCATTGAATTTTAGAGTGGAAAGCTACTTCTGTTTGTAGCCTGTTGCTTAGCAAGGTGAGAATGTCCCTTACCAGGACCAGATACAGATGCAGAATGTAGATCATAGTATTCAGTGTCCCGATGCCCATAGGGGTGACTGCCAGAATCAGAATCAACCTCTCCTTCCCTCTTAAATTTGTTAAAATTGAAGAAGACATCACAAAAGCAAAAAAGCATGTGAAACATGTATGTGTACTTTAAGGGAATAGAATACTGGAAATCTGCATGCCCGCCACCTCCATTGAGAAGTGGTTTCTTATCTCAGGACATTAGCTGCCCCTCTCTGATCACAGCCTCCTCTGTCTCCTTGGAGGTTGTCACTCTCCTGAAGTTTGAGATCGTCTTTCTGTTTCCTGTGAAGTAGGTGTCAGCAAACTGTTTCTATAAAGGGCAGGTGTGGCTTTTGCCTCAAGTACTCAACCTTGCCCTTGTAGTGGGAAAGCAGCCATGATGATACATAAACAAATGGACACAGTTTTGTCCCAGGAAAGCTTTAATTACCAAAACAGGCACTGGGCAGGATTTGGTCCCAAAGTTGTAAGTTTTCCAACCCTTGTTTTATTTTAATTTTTAATTTTAAAGATGTGGGGTACAATTCAGGGTTAGGTATACAAATGTTCATTATACAGGTGCCCTTGTTGATGAGGTGTACCCTCTTGCCCCCAGCAGTTTCCCACTATTGCCTATCCAACCCTTGTTTTAAAGATGTGCACATATGTGTTTATGACTTTCTCAGTAACATATCAATTTGCTTTACCTACTTTTAAACCAAGTCTGTGGCTTACAAAACAAAGCCAGCATTCTGTCGAGCACTATGCTTATGGAAACCATCCTTGCTGATACATGTCACCAGAGTTCACTTGTCCCCTGCTGCCTCATAGTTCATTGTCTCACTGTGTCACAGTCCACTCGTGAGTGTTCCTGTTGACCAGTGTCTACATTGTTTCCAGTTTGGTGCCATTACAACCAATGTTGTGAACACTGTGGGCATACATCACGTGCAGAATTTCTCTAGGATATCCAAACCCTAGCACTACTGGGTCACAGGACATGCACATCTTCAACTACACTAGACGACATCCAAATGTTGCCCAAAGTGCAGTCATGTGCCACATAACAATGTGTTTAGGGCAGTGATGGACCCCATATATGATGGTAGTCCCATGAGATCATCATGAAGCTGAAAAATTTCTGTCACCCCGGGATACATTTCCCCTGGCACAATGCGTTATGATCATGTTTGTGGTGATGCTGTTTTGAACAAACCTACTGCACTGCCAGTTGTATAAAAGTACAGCACATATAGCTGGGCACAGTGGCTCACACCTGTAATCCTAGCACTTTGGGAGGCCAAGGCAGGAGGATCACTTGAGCCCAGGAGTTCAAGACCAGCCTGGGAAACATAGCAAGACTTCATCTTTACAAAAAATTTAAAAAAGTTAGCCTAGTGTGGTGGCACACACCAGTAGTCCCAGCTACTTGAGAGGAGAATCCCTTGAGCCTAGGAGGTCGAGGCTACAGTGAGCCATGATGGAGCCACTGCACTCCAGCCTGGGCAATAGAGTGAGACCCTGATTTTTTTTTTTAAAAGGATAGCACATACACTTATGGGCAGTTATGTGCAGTACACAGTATTTGCTGATGATAATAAATGACTATGTTACTGGTTTATTCACTTACTATATTGTACTTCTGTCATTAGTTTAGAGAATATACCTTTGCCGTCGGGTGACCTGCAGGGATACCCTCCCAGGGCTGTCATTTGCCCTTTCCCGATTCATAATGCAGTCAAGAGCCTTTCCATTAGTTCATGAGCCATTCGTGCTTGCTTCTGTGAAATGACATTTGTGACATGTGTCCAAATTACTTTTGGGTTGTCTTCCTCTTGTTCATTTACAGGAGTTATTTATGAGGGAGACCCCCAAAAAACAGAATTATCTTTTTGGAGGATGGGCCCCTTGTAGTATACTCAGAATTTGTTCCTTCGTGTCAGTCAACCAAAGTTTTTATATGGAAGTTTTGAGAAGGTTGCGTTATGATTTGGAGAAGAAGCATCCCAAGTTGTGGCAGACAGGTGACTGGTTCTTCCACCATGACAATGCATCAGTCCATGCCGTGCTGAGTGTTCAGCAATTTTTGATGAAAACCAGCATGACCCCTGTGCCCCACACTCCCTATTCACCTGATCTCACCCCAAGCAACTTTTTTGTTTGTTTCACCATGAAAAAAAAATCCTCCAAGGGAAACTTTTTGCCAATGTGGAAGAGGTGAAACAAAGAATATTTTTTGTAGAGAAACCTCGTCTCTACAAAAAACAGCAGAATCCCTAAAAGGCATCATAATTTAATTAAAAAGTTGTTTTGAGCAGTGGAAAAAGTGTCTCAATAGGTATATTGCATCAAACACAGAGTACTTTGAAGGCAGCTGAATTTTTGTAAGAATAAATAAAATGCACAATGTTTAATAAATAAATTCCAGGGTTTTTTTTAGTCCTCTCTCATATGTACAAATTCTGGATACAAACTTGTTGGAGTTATGTATTTTTAGCCAACTTTGAGTCTTGTCCTTATGCTTTCTCTAAGGTGTCAGCAGTGTTCTTAATGTAATTTGCCTTCTTCAAGGGTGTCGTGAATATTTTTGTTGTTATGCTCTTCCAATAGTCTTATACTCTACTAGTCAGGCTCCACAAAAAAACCTTATTGGGATTGATGGGAAATGCATTAAATCTTAGATTAGGCAGGAATTGACATCTGATACTGAGTCCAATATCATAACACACTATAGGTCTCACATTTATTTAGATTTTTAAAATGTCTTTCAATAAAGTTTATCATTTTCTCCATAAATGGTTTGCACAGTTTTTGTTTGATATGATCCAAGGTACTTTATATTTTTAATGATGTTATAAATATCATTTTTGTATTGATTGCTGATGGTATATAGAAGCACACTAATTTTTATATGGTTCCATATCCTGAAAATTTACTAAACTCCTTGATTCACTCAAATCATTTACCTGTAGGTTTTAGATGTTTACATGATCCACATAAAATATTATATCATCTGCAAATAAACAGCTTTGTTTTTTTCAACCTTTCTAATTTTTATTTCTTCTTTTTGTCTTACTGCATTGGCTAAGATTCATAATGAAAAGTGGAACAGGAGCAGTGAGGACTGGCACCCTGGCCTCATTCTTAATCTTAAAAGAAATGTACTCAGGATTAGGTGTGTGATATTTGCCATAGGTATTTTTGTAGATGCCCTTTATCAGATGAAGAAAATTCCTTTTGATTACTGGTTTGCTAAGCATTTTTATCATGAATGGATCTTTTTTCCAGAAAAATTTTCTTGAATTCTTGAAACCTTTTATGTATAAGGATATATTCCTAGTGCTTTCAAATATAAACTACATTTTGATAAGTATCAAAATTTTAGGCCTTCAAGGTGGCTCATGCCTGTAATCCCAGCACTTTGAGAGGCTAAGGCAGGAGGATTGCTTGAGCCCAAGAGTTCAAGACCAGCCTGGGCAACATAGTGAGACATTGTCTCTACAAAAAAATCAAAAAATTAGACAGGCATGGTGGCATAAGCCTGTACCCCAGCTACTTGGGAGATTGAGGTGGAAGGATCACCTGAGCCCAGGAGGTTGAGGCTGTGGTATACCATGATTTTGCCACTGCACTCCAGCTTGGGCAACAGAGTGAGTCCCTGACACACACACACACACACACACACACACACACACAATTAAATCAAAAGCTTTCCTTCCTCAAATCTTTCTAGACTTGGCTCCAATATTTATCTTAATAAAGAAAAAATATAAGTATTTAGAAAATAAAGCTGTTTGTCCTTAGCTTATACATGGAATTTTATCATTGCTATCAATCTTACTCAACATATTTAAATTAGAGAGGAATCAATTGTTTGTTAAAGAAAAATTTTTCTTGGTAGGGAATGATGTGAATCTTCTCTGAAAAAAAAAAAAAATGTTTTCACATCTGAACAAGTTCAAAGCCCTGCCTGGTTTGTTTCTCCCTGAATAGAAGGTAATTTTGAAACAGAAAGACTTGTTGAGTTTGAGATTCTAGTGGGGGCAGCTGTGGACTGATGATAGTAATAATTTTTAAAGTTAATTTGATTTGCTAAGAGCTGAATATCTGGGATGGCAAAACAAAACGGGATGACACTGGGTGTCGGAGGTGCCAGTTGACATCTGTCAGGAAGCAGCAGGGGCAGGAAGATGGTTGCTGCTCGTGTCTGGTGAGGTCCTGAGCGTGTGCCATGCCCCGCCGTTCATCTACCCGTGTTCTAGCGTGCACATGCAGCTGCGGCCACATTCTTTCAAGTGCCACGAAACACTGCCAGGTCCCAGTGCTCAGTCTTGGCCCCACGCTCCACCCAGTCTGCTGTCAGAGCGGCTGGCAAGGCTCTTTGCAGGCAGGGTGAATGCTGTAGCTGATTTTGGCTGTGATATGACTGCCGATTGTTTTCCTGACCTTGGCAGCACTGGTAGCATCTCCCGCTAGATCCGGGCATGCATCCTTGCACACTTGCACCACACGGTGGGAAACCTTCCTGGCTGTGGGTTGTGGGAGGGCTGACCGCTAACCAGCTGCTCTGTTGTTCTGCGAGTCCAGCCTGGGCTTTGCTTGAGGGTCAGCCCCTCACTCGTCCAGGGGAGCCCTTGGACCCTTCCCCTCCATGACCCCCTGCCTCTGCTTGCTCCATCAAGGGCCAGGGCACAGGCTGTGCCACTGGGAACATGCAGCCCTGGGGGTCAATTGTGGCTGTGGCAGTCGAGGCCTCCCAAGCAGACTCTGGCTGCCTGTGAAGAGCTCACTTGGAGCCATATGGGGACGCAAGGTGGCGGCCGAGCTGTCAGCCCCCATGATGCACAGGCGGACAGCTGTCACGGGGCCACCGTGCGGCAAAGCGTCTGTGGCCAGGCTGGCTTGGATTTCGCCTATATTTTATTCTTTGTTTGTACCTTGGGAGTGCCAGTACAAACCATGGGCAATGAGAGGGAGAGAATGAATTCACCACGCATGACACGTGTGTGTGTGCGTGTGTGTTTGTGTGTAGAAAGAGAAACTGATTGATCAATTGATCTACCACGGAAAAAGAATAGAGCCACTTTCGTATCATTTGTTTCTTTCTGAACCAACCAGCATTTAAAGTCAGATATGCTACTAAAATCTTCCTTTCAGATCTTCCTTTTAAGAGCATGTATGTGGCCGGGCTCATTGACTCAGCCTGTAATCCCAGCACTTTGGGAGGCCAAGGCAAGTGGATTGCCTGAGTCCGCAGGTTCGAGACCAGCCTGGGCAACTTGACGAGACCTCGTGTCTTCAATAAATAAAAAATTAGCTGGGTGTGGTAGTGCATGCCTATAGTTCCAGCTACTTGCAAGGCTGAAGTGGAAGGATCGCTGGAGCCCAGCAGATCAATGCTGGGGTGACTGTGAGCATGCCACTGCACTCCAGCCTGGGTGACAGAGTGAGACTCCAATTCAAAAAAAACAAAAGAGCATGTATGTCCTACAGGTCTCACACATGCATACACTCACATGTGGCATACACTGACAAGCACACACTGCACCCATGTGCACACATTGCCATGTGAACACTCACACACATGCATGCTTACACATGTGTGCGTAGTCACACATATGCACACTCACCGCACAAATACCGACGAGTGCATTCTCATACACAGGTACAAACTGATAAGTGTATACTTCTGTGCACACTCATACTGCACACACGTGCACATACCACACACACACACGCACACACAAGCAAGCTCGCATGTGTGCACACACTGACACGTACGCCCTCACGTGTGTGTACCCGTCTCTCCCCAGCCTTGCAGTCTCCTGCCTGCCAAGTTCCTTGAGTGTTGGGTGAGCAGCACCTCTGCCCTGTGATGCTGCTCCTCCCTTCAGGACATAGACAAAAGCAACTTCAGGGAGGGTGCTGGGCTATGTGGAGATGGAATGGAGTGGGAAGGAGGGAGTCTGAGCCGGCATTCTGATGTGCTGCTGTCACGGCTTTGCCAGGCTTGCCCATGTCTCCCCTGCTGTGTTAGCTCTTCCTCATCTCTGCTACTTCCCATGGATGGCCCAAGAGAGATCTTGCCTGATGAACCCCCACCCGGCCATTAACTGTTTGTACACTTTGTCCTGGGTGTGAATAGATCTTGCCTGAGTGTCTCTGTACGCGCCCATCAGATATGCATAGCTCTGAGTAAATCACCTCTTTTCACATCTTCACACGTTCCCCTCTGGAAGCCTGCCCTGTCAGCCCTGGCCTCCTGCAGTGCTGCAGCGTCCTCCAGCCTCCCCCGAACACTCCAGTGGCCTATTGGGGTGGACAGTGCTGTGGTGCGCAGTGTTCTAAGCAGGACTTAAGCTGGCCCTTTCTAAGCGTGCCGTTACCTTGTTGAACTTGGAGGCTCCGGAAGTTACTCCCCCAGGAAAGCCACCCCGTGCTATCTCTGTCTTTGGAGCTGCAAAGCAGAATGCTGCTAGCCCACAGGGTCCCCTAATTTATTAATTCGACTCCAATTGGAATCATTTAATCATGACTTTAAAATGTTCTTTTGCTCCTCTGTAGTAGGTAGCCTTTTGCTGTGTCCAGTAGTAAGTTCCAGGTGCCCATTTTTCCAGATGTATCAAAATTTTCCGCAGCTCTGACTGCCCTTTCCAGCTTCTCAGGTGTTCTGTCCACACCTGGAAGCTGTTGGTGCTGATTCTCAACATGCTCCTGTCCCTCTGTAGCATCCCTGTGGCCATTTGCCGGGTCACTGGCCAGCCTTCCTGTAGACTCTTCAAAGAGTTCCTGCTCGTCTGTTTCACTTTGAATTGTGCCTGTTCTGGGACATCCTTGTAAAGAATCCTTTCCCAAGTAATCTGCTGAAATCAGAATTCATTCTCTTCATTCTGCTTCTCAGTCATTTAATTACTGTTTCTCCATCCTCATAAAAGTTCATTTGGGTTGGGTTTGCTTCTGTGCTCCTGGTATTCTGTGTTGATTGATCCCTGCCCCCCCCCCCTCCAGTGGGCAGATTCTCACCCAGTGGCATCTGTCACACAGGCGACAAGGCCGAACCCACATTTCTGCAACTCACTTGTTTCTGATGTGGTAACCTTCGATCTGGAAGTGTAGAGCAGGGAGGGGACCCGTCCATGGGATACAGCGTGTGTCCATTTTTATTGGCAATCTTGTTCTGATGACAGCTAGTGCATGCCACCCACCCCCTCATCCTCCCACTGTGGTGTGTGTATGCAATCAACCTCAGTCTTTCCTTGTTTGAAAGATGAGATGGCTTTGAACTGCCCAGAAATCATAGCCAGCGTGTATCCCTTCAGATACTCACATCAAAGGTTGTCGTGTAGAAGAAAAGCAAGTCCTCCCCTTCACATAGTCAGAAATGAATGTTAAAACAACAAACGTGGAGATCTGCAGAAAGTATGGGGCTTTTTAAATAGGTACCTCATTTGTCATGAAAATATCACTTGGCAGCCGGTCTCGGTGGCTCAGCCTGTAATCCCAGCACTTTGGGAGGCTGAGGCGAGGGGATTGCCTGAGCCAACGAGTTCGAGAACAGCCTGGGCAACTTGGCGAGACCTCATTTCTACAATAAACCAAAAATTAGCCAGGCGTGGTAGCACACACCTGTAGTTCCAACTACTTGGTAGGCTGAGGTGGAAGGATTGCTGGAGCCCAGCAGGTCAACGTTGGGGTGGCCGTGAGTGTGCCACTGTACTCCAGCCTGGGCGACAGAGTGAGACTCCAATTCAAAAAGAAAATAAAAGAAAATATCACTTGGCATATCATGTTAGGATTTATTAGGAAGACCTGGGATGAGATCGCTTATGGTTCTGTGGTATGAGGAGTATGTCAGCTCTTACTTAAAGTACCTCAAGCTCACCAGCGTTAAAAAGAACCTTCACCTGGAGGACAGTGCCCGTAAAAGATCAAAGGGAAAGTGGTGTCCCATCTAACAGCCAAGATTTTGTTTTATGCTAAAGGCCTTTACTGATGAGAATGAGCAAAGAAATTCAGTACGTTCACATCAGCCTAGTGTGGGGTGGGCGAGGGGGTGCATGTTCATTAACAGATCACTCTGCACTGGAATTTCCTCCCACCCCATTCAACAAGAGCTCCCTGGTTCTTGCATCACCCTCCCAAGTGGGCACTGTTACCTCCTAAAACAGAGGGACTTGCTATGGTCTCCCCACTGTGAAAGAAAGTAAAAGGAAATATGTGTGTGTGTGTGTGTGTGTGTGTGTAAGCCACGTGCTGATTTTATTTTATTTTTATTTTAAAGATGTGGGGTACACTTCAGGGTTAGGTATGCAAATCTTCATTATGCAGGTACCCTTGTAGATGAGGTGTGCTCCTCCCTCCCCTGGCAGTTTCCCTCAACTTCCAATCCCACCCTCCCTCTCCTGGCAGTTTCCCACTACTGCCAATCCCTCTCTTATAGTATTATGATAATTTTTCAAGGTCCGCTTATGAGTGAGAACATATGGTACTCTGTTCTTTGTTTCTGTGATAGATCACTGAGTATGATAGATTCTAAATCCATTCAAGTTGCTGAGAAGTCCATATGTTTGTCCTTCTTTATGACTGCATAATATTCCATTGTGTATATGTACCACAGTTTTGAAATTCAGTCCAGCTTCAATGGGCAGCATGGTTGGTTCCATGTTTTTGGCTACTGTGAATAGAGCTGCAACAAACATGCGTGTGCAGGTATCTTCTTTATAGAATGATTTGAGTTCCTTCGGGTATATTCCCAATAGAGGGATTGCTGGGTCCTATGGAAGGTCAATTTCTAGTTCTTTCAGAAATCGCCACACTGTCTTCCAAAGAGATTGTACTAGTTTGCATTCCCACCAGCAGTGTAGAAGCGTTCCTTTTTCTCCGCATCCTCACCAGCATCTGTTGTTTGCTTTATTAGTGATAGCCATTTTTACTGGGGTTAGGTGGTATCTCCGTGTGGTTTTGATTTGCATTTCTCTGATGATGAGTGAGGCTGAGCACTTTTTCGTGTGTCTCTTGGCTACCCATATATCTTCTTTTCAGAAGTGTCTATTCATGTCTTTTGCCCATTTTTTAATGTTTGTTTTTTTCCTTTTAGCATGTTTGAGTTCCTTGTCAATCCTAGCTGTTAGGCCTTTGTCAGATATACAGTTGGAAAATATTGTTTCTCATTCTGCAGGCTGTCTCCCTGCTCTCTTGATGGTTTCTTTTGCTTTGCAGAAACTCGTCAGTTTGATGAGATCCCACTTGTCGATCATATTTCTTATGGTATGGACACTTAGAGTTTTGATCAGGAATTGGTTGCCAGTTCCAATTTCCAAAAAGGTGTCTCCTGTATTTTCTAAGATTATTATAGTTTGAGGTTTTACATTTAGGTCTTTGATCCATTTAGAGTTAAATTTTGTGTATGGTGATAGGTAGGGGCCCTGTTTCAATCTTCTGCATGTGATCAGCCAGTTTTCCCAGCACCATTTACTGAATAGGTTCTCCCCTCCCCAGTTATTGTTGTTGGAGGCTTTGTCAAAGGTGAGTTGGTTGAGAAATTGAGACTTTGCTTCTGGAATCTCTATGCTGTTCCATTGGTCTATATGCTTGTTCTTGTACTGATACCAGGCTGTTTTTATTCTTGTAATCTTATAGTAAAGTTTGAAGTCTGGAAGTGTGATATTTCCTGCTTTGTTTCTTTTGCTAAGGGTTGTTTTGGCTATTCGTGGTCATTTATGTTTCCATGTGAATTTCTGTATTGTCATTTCCAGGTCTGAAAAGAATGATGTTGGTAATTTAATGGGTATTGCATTGAATCTATAGATTGCCTTTGGTAGGATGGACTGATTAACAATGTTGATTCTTCCTATCCATGAGCATAGAATATTTTGCCATTTGTTTGTGTCTTCTTGGATTTCTTTGAGCAGTGTTTTGTAGTTCTCATTGTGAAAGTCTTTCACTTCTCTGGTTAGGAAGATGCCAAGGTATTTCTTTTTTTTTTTTTTTTTTTTTGTGGCTGTTGTGAATGGGATTGTGCTTTTTATTTGGTTCTTTGCCTGCTTGTTGTTAGTGTATAAAAATGCAACTGTCTTTTGCACGTTTATTTTGTACCTCGAGACTTTGCCAAAGTGCCAGTATGTTTTTGACAGATTCTTTTGGATTTTCAAGATATAGGATCATATCATCAGCAAAGAGGGATAACTTGACTTCCTCTTTTCCTATTTGGATACCCCTGA
The DNA here is from genome assembly GCA_963574415.1 of Tarsius wallacei. NCBI lineage: Eukaryota > Metazoa > Chordata > Mammalia > Primates > Tarsiidae > Tarsius > Tarsius wallacei. The sequence continues at coordinate 38,444 of CAUYQG010042419.1, forward strand.
TTTCCTTCTCTTGTTTAATTGCCCTAGCTAGGACTTCCAAAACAATGTTGAACAAGAGGGGTGACAGTGGGTAGCCTTGTCTTCTTCCCATTTTCAAGGGAAATGTTTCCAGTTTCTGTCCATTTAGCAATATATTAGCTGTGGGTTTATCATAGATGGAACTTACTAATTTTGAGGTATGCTCCTTCTATACCTAGGTGTTTGAGGGTTTTATCAAGAAGGGATGCTGGATTTTATCAAAAGTTCTTTCTGCATCTAATGATATCATCATGTGGTTCTTGTTTTTACATCTGTTGATGTATTTAATTACATTTATGGTCTTGCAGATGTTGAACCAGCCCTGCATTCTGGGGATGAAGCTTACATGGTCATGGTGGATGATTTTCGAGATGTGTTTTTAGATCCGATTTTCTAGGATCTTGAAGATTTTTGCATCTATGTTCATAAGGGATATTGGCCTGGAGGTTTCTTTTTTTGTTGGATCTTTACCTGGCTTGGGCGTCAGTGTGATGTTAGCTTTGTAAAATGATTTGGAGAGAATTCCATCTTTCTTAATTGCCTGGAATACTTTCAATAGGATTGGTATCAGCTCTTCCTTGTACATTTTGTAGAATTCTGCTGGAAAACCATCCGGTCCAGGGCTTTTTTTTTTTTTGTAGGTAGTTTTCTTATGAGAGCCAATTTCCTGAGTTGTTATTGGTCTATTTAGTGTCTCAATGTCTTCTTGTTTCAACCTGGGGAGATTGTGTGATGTTAGAAAGTCCTCCATTTAATTTAGGTTATCACATTTGTTTCCATATAGGTGTACATAGTAATCTCTGATAATCTTTTGTAATTCTTTGGGATCAGTTATGATTTGAGCTTTTGTATTTCTGATTGTGTTTATTTGGGCTTTTTCTCTCTTTTGCTTGGTCATTCTGGTTAGGGGTCCTTTAATCTTGCTAATTCTTTCAAAGAATCAGCTTTTTGTTTTGTTGATGTTTTCTATGATACTTTTGTCTTCTATGTCCCGTATTTGAGCTCTTATTTTGCTAAAGTTAGGGTTTTGGTGGTCTTCTCTTTCTAGTACCCTTCAGTTGATTTGTTAAGCTCTCAACTTGTGACCTTTCCATTTTCTTGATGTATGCTTGTAGAGATATAAATTCCCCTCTTAGAACTGTTTTCATGACATCCCAGAGGTTTTGGTAAGATGTCTCTTTATTTTCATTTGTTTTCAAGAATCTTTTAATGTCTGCTTTGATTTCAGTGTAAGTCACATGTTAATACCTGAGGGAG